>ML271378.1:0-60015 GCA_005239495.1 Nicotiana undulata
CAAAAACCCAACTCTACCTAAAATCCCTAATTCCTACTTTGATTCCATGTTTTTAGGCCTAGATACTAGTGATTAGTTGAAGAAATTAAGAGAAAACGAGGCTAAGAGAACTTACCTATGGAGTTATGGAGGTTGGGGAGCTTGATTCTTGGTTATGGAGGCTTGGGGAAGAAAGGAGAAGTGGGAAATGGGAAGAATCCCGTATAAGGTTCTGTTATGGTATATAAAAAAAATCACTGGACGAGTTTGTGCTCTGCGATCGCAGAAGAACAATTGCGATCGCAGAAGAGGACCAGATGATACTCTACGCGATCGCAGGAAGACATACGCGATCACAGAACCTAAGCCCCCCACCCTGTGCGATCGCAGCACCCCCCCACGCGAACGCACTGACCAAATTACCCCAGACCCCTGACTCGACTAATACCCAATGCGATCGTGGGGCTGGCATTGCGATCACATAGAGCATCTGGAACCCCTACCAATCTAATGCTGTGCGATCGCGGAGATGTATATGCGATCGCACTGAAGAAGAGGCCTGACACCAAAAAACTAACAAAAAACCAGATTTTTCCTAAGTTTTCTCACCCCGTTAGCTACCCAAAACTCACCCGAGCCCTCGGTGCTCAACACCAACAACACACACAACCAAAACATCCTACGAACTCATTCACGCTTTTAAATCATCAAATTATCATCAAAAACATCGAATCAAACCCCAAAACCAAATTAATCAAACTTAAGAACTTTGAAATTCTAGAATTCACTCCAACGCGCCGAACCGGCCTAATCCACTCGAAATGACTTCAAATTTTGCAGATAAGTTATAAATGACACCACGAAACTATTCCTAGTTCGGACCTCAGGAACATAAAATCATCTCTCAAGCAAAATTTCAAATTCTTTAGAAATCCCACAAGTTCATTAACCCCATTTTTCTTCATTTGGATCCGAAACCAACCAAATCAAGCCCGTTTTACACCAAATTCCATAGATAGGACAAATAACATTTAACAAACCTGTTCCAGGCTCCGGAACCACAATACGGGCCCAGTAACACGGTTTTCACATAATTATTCATTTTCAAAAGCCTTTATTATTTTCAGAAAACAATTTTCTTTAAAAATTCATTTCTCGGGCTTGGGACCTCGGAATTCGATTCCGGGCATACGCCCAAGTCCCATATTTTCCTACGGACCCTCCGGGACCATTACATCACGGGTCCAGATCCGTGTACCAAAAATGTTGACCAAAGTCAACTTTATTCAATTATTCAATTCAAAATCCCATTTTTTATCAAATTTTCACATGGAAGTTTCCCGGCTACCTGCCCGGGCTACGCACACATATCGAGGTGAGATTAACGGAGGCTTTTGAGGCCTCAGAACACAGATTTAGCTGGAATTATTTAGGATGACCTTTTGGGTCATCACAAAGGGTTCATGTGTCAGTACATCTAGTCAAGTTATATCTTTCATGAAGGCTCGACACATGGTCGAGAAGGGTTTCTTGGCTTATCTAGCCTATGTCCAGGATACTACTGCAGAGTCTCCGATGATTGATTTAGTACCAGTAGTCCAGGAGTTCTGCGATGTGTTTCCTTCTGATCTTCCAGGCATGCCACCAGACCGTGATATCGATTTTTGTATTGACTTGTCTCCAGGTACCCAACCTATATCTATTCCACCGCACCGTATGGCTCCGAAAAAATTGAAGAAGTTGAAGGAACAACTTGAGGAGGTTCTAGCAAAGGGATTTGCCAGGCCGAGTGTATCACCTTGGGGTGCATCGGTATTATTTGTGAAGAAGAAAGATGGGACTATGTGGATGTGCATTGTTTACCGCCAGTTGAGCAAAGTCACCATTAAGAACAATTACCCGTTGCCATGTCTTGATGGTTTAGTTGACCAGTTTTAGGGTGCTAGGGTGTTCTCCAAGATCGACTTGAGATCAGGGTACCATCAGTTGAAGATTCGGGACATTTGGGACCTATTCACCCATCAGTTGGAGCTTTAGATGAGCCCAATCATATCGTGCTTGTGGAAGAGTGACCAGCTTTAAGTTGTCATATATTTCCTTTAAGCTATTCCACAAAGCAAGTTGATCTTTGACTGTGAGATATTCTATTTTCAACCGTTCATCAAGGTGATGGCGCAAGAAAATCAAGGTCTTAGCACAATCTTGGGTAGATGCTTTATTTTTATCTTTAATGGTGTATTCAAGACCCATTGCATCTAAATGGATTTCATCATCCAACACCTATGTCATATAATTCTTATCCGAAATTTAAAAAAAACAAACTTTCTTTTCATAATATCAGTCATAATCAAAAGAGGAGAAAGGTTATTCCTTAATCTTCTCAAAGAGTTTGTTGAGACGGTAGAGTCTCGTGCTGATAACGTGAGATAAAACAATAATGAAGAATATTGCAAATAAAGAGAGAGAGAATTCTTATTGCTTTTAGATGATTTATAATGGAATAGGACCCCTCTATTTATAGGGAAGGAGTGACTTAGCCACCAAGTAAAATCCCTAAAATCTCTTTAAAATATAGACATTCACCTTAAATAGAACTCTATTTATAGCAATTTTTAAGCTTTAAATTAATTTATTCATGCTGACATAATAATGTTTGTTTGTCGTAATATAATTTGAAAACAAAGAGGCGAAGCAACGATATCTTTAAGCTCGGATGTAATAAATAATGCCAAAGCTTTTTGACCTATTTAAATTGCACAAATGAGGTCTAAGAAAATAATCTCCAAATTTTTAGCAAGCTATTGGTTTAATTACTCTGTTTTTAATAGATGAACTATAAAATATTCTCAAATGGTGATTGTCTTCTCACTATTTCGCTTGAGAAAATAGGTACACAACGCACTAGCCTCTGTGGAGTTTCCATATCTATAGCATTTTTTATGTTTCAGCCCATCTTAGGTTTAAGCATTATCCACTAATCAAGAACTCTAGGTATTGGTTTAATATTTACTTTAAAATAAACCTTTGTTCTCCTAAAAAGCAAGTTGTTATGTTTTATCACTTGACCTTGAGTTGCTAAATATGTTCTTATAAGATTAAGGCCAAATACATAGACAACCCATTCAACTTGACACCATTCTATCTCAATCTTATTCCATTTTGGCCCTTCAACCCTATTTCTTATGTGTCACTTTAACACAAAGTTGAATCTAGTATAAAACATATAGCACGTATGTATACACAAATCTGAGGTGAAATAAATATCCAATTAAATGTTGCCACCTGTTTTTTCATCCATGTCAAACGGGTCAATACTAAAATATGCGAAACCGACTGAATTTGGGTAAAATTAAGGTCCTACTTCTTATTTTCTCTCTGTCACAAATTCCTAATCCTAATAGTACTATGAGGTCCCTAATCGCACATGATGAAGCCATCGATTATCGGTGGTTTCTTCATCATTTGGAGACGAAAATCACATATTCATAAACTATTTCTTCATATTCATAGATGTTTTGTACCGATTTAGTTTTGATTGTTGTTGGCCTTAAAAGTAGCTATTGTTTATTAACGTAGTTGTTGTACTAGTAAGTGCTCGAATTGTCCGTGCATTGTATTTTCTGTCGTGGTATATTATTTTTTCTTTTTCATCTCAGGGTAAATTAAAAAATGGCAGAGGAATATATGCTTGTTCGTTTCCACCATGGTTGAACTTTTACCAAAACGCCTGAAGGTAACTAGATTGGCGTCATTGGTGAGAGAGAAATGAAGGTAACTCCTATTGACGAAGACCACTTTTCTCTTGTCGAGTTGAGCTATTATACAATAGATATGGGGTACAAAATTATTGGAGGATTCTATATATTTAACCCTAATTCCAATGGTTTTGTTATGTTGGAAAATAACAACCAGATTTTAACTATTGTGTCTCACCTTAAACATGGTGCTCTTCTTGATTTGTTTATTAGCCATGTTGGTTTGGTGGAAGAGGAGGTACCAATTGGATTTTTAACTTGGCCCGAGGTTGGTGACGATTTAATAAATAATGGATCTAGGGAAACATTAGATGGCTTAGAAAATATAAACGCAGAACAAATTGATGTAGACAACCAAGTTTATATTGAATAGGCAGAAAATAACACATATTTGACTGGAAAGGAAGGAACACTAATCCAGGAGATGGCATCACTATTTTGCCTTCAGATCTGGAGAGCAGTAAATCTGAATCAGATGCTATACTTGAGGAAGATGATCGTGAGTTAGATGAGGAGTGTAGAGCATTAAGGCAAGAAAGAAGAAAAAATAATCAAAAGCCAAAGAAATAGAGGAAGAATCCTACTCCAACACCGGAGGTTGAGTTAGGAGAGGTTGGAGTAGACAAAAGGGTTTATGACATTGAGAGGCCAAACAAAAGAGACAAGTATGTTGGAGGATTAAGGGGGGGGGGGTTAGGACTATTTTATCAGTTCAGATATTAGAAGTGATGATAATAAAGATGAGTTGGATGACTTACCAGCTCGACGGAAGAGTAAGAAATTAAGGTTTGACCTAGATTGTAAAATAACTATCTTTGAGATATATAACATAAGATTGTACTACTTTCCTAAATTTTAGGAGACAAAACACTCTTGGACTTGGTTCATTGAAAATATGATTTCAAACTTGGACTTAGGAGATGGAGTGGGCTTAACAGTCTTGTCAAACATGCATAGTCTTTCTCACTTTTTATAGTGTAACTTTTCTACATATTTGTTTACCGGGAAAATGGTAATTACAATTATATTTGATTAAGGGGTTCTAATAATATGTGATTTATCTTAGTACCAGTTATTAGGCAGTTGATATTAAGTGTGTCAGGATATAATAGAGCGAAAATAGTTAGAAAGCTAAAGAAAAGCAAACCGGAGCGCCTAAAGTCGCTCGATACTAGCCTCGAGGGTCTTTGAGACCGGGGCTCGGAGCCGATGTCGAATTGTCGGTGAAGCTGTAACAGATTTATAGGCCTCGTGGTGTGCTATTTATGATCAATAATGAGCTATTTATGAAGAAAAGTAAATCAAAAGCAATAAATGTGAGTAAATGAGCTAGTAGAGAGAAATAAATAATGTTAAGGTACAACAGAGAATGTTCTTGTGCCTTGTATTAATGTGTGTTTTTTACAAAATGACTAGTGTCCCCTTTATATAGGAAGGAGAATCCCAATATAGTACTATGACATTTATTACAAAGATCTTGACATATTCGACTAGTTAATGTCTAAGTACAGATTCGTGCTTTGTTATAGAGCTGTCTACATAAATCTTCGTGCCGTTTCCTCATGCCATCCTCGAGCTCGCACTACCTCGAGACCTATCGCGAGGGAGGCTCGAGGTAGGACCTCGGGCCATACTTGGGACCTTACGCAAATAAGCCACCGAATGTAAAAATTAATTTAAAATCGTCCATCTCGATTTTAGCCGTACACAGATAGTCCCCGCGTTTCTTGGAATGTAGAGACAAGAAGCGTTTTGAATTCATTATCCTTTAGCGCTTCCGCCATTGCGCCACCCGCGCCGCACGAAACGACTACCGAGACGGTGAGGAACCCATGGGACCGTTTTCACACGACTACCAAGTAAATGCTGCGTTGATGACAACAATTAATCACCTTTCGGCTTTCTTCGCAGCGGCCCTTTATAAATATGCTTCGGCCCACTTCTTCTCTCCTATTGTGCGTTCAAGCCCTTAAGAGATTCTTACCTACCCCTTTTCTAGCATTTTCCTCTCGACCAAATCTTTCCTTCTTCTTCTCTTTGTCGCAAGTCTCAAGCAAAAAGGGAATGGAGAAGACTTGCCCCAATGTTTCTCAGACTAACAAACCTTCCCCCCTCCTCAATCGTCAAAGGAGAAAGCAACAGAGCCCCCTCGTCTCGAGGAATTCATCCCCGGGGCATGCGTGATATCCTCTGATTTCAAGGCTGACAAGACGTATTCGAGGCCGAGGCGATGCGAGCTCATGTACCATTATATCAGTTTGATCTCAGATATCGGGAAGGTAAAAATAGCTTGTCGGTGGGTAAGCTCGGTGTTGGTGAAGATCCCTTCTCGGGAGGAAGATATTACTACGCATGAGGCCGGCTTCCTCAGCGTATGTACTTACCCATTCACCCTCGGTCTGGTGGGACCATCGTCGCCCCCAATAGACCCTGTTATACTAGACTTCTGCGATCGGTACCAAGTGACCCTTGGTTAGATACATCCGTCATTCTGGCGCATTGTATACATGATCAGGTATTTCACTAACATGGTTGAGGGAATGCATTTCACCCTCGATCACTTGATCAGAATGTATATCCCCCGACTTTATCGAGGTTTCAACGCCGAGCTTCGAAGGCCTTTTTTGCCTGTACCGATGAAATTAGGGACAAAGGATGGATGAGTTGCTTTGTTCGAATCAGGACCGTAGATCTGATCTCGGCGGAAAGGATGTCGTTCCCCGAGGGGTGGTACATGAAACGTAAGTGCGCCTACTTACCAGATGCCTTTTCTTTCGCTCTTATTTGACAACCTCACGAAATGTCTTCTATCACTATCGCAGCCATTGCCAAGTATCCTGGATCGGTCAAGAGTCTATTGGATTGGATCCTCCAGCTAGACTCGGTCAAGAGTCATTGGCGCGATCTGTCAATGGGCCGATGAGAGGTGAAGAATCACGGTAAGACCTTCCTCTTAGGCTAAATGTATTTTCTGGAAAGGCGTCACTGATCATATCCCTTACCCGATGGTTATTATTTTTGTATTTGTGCAGGCTTGGGAGAGGCCTCTGTAATGAGAGAGGTGCCTCTTGGGGAGGCAGGTACCCTGACATTTGTTAAAGAGAGGAATAGAATAAAGGGATTGCCGTCTGAATCTTCGAAATCGAAGAAGGCCAGAGTGAAGGGGTCCCTAGTTGACTTGGTGGCCTCATCTCCTGAGGTCTGTGAGGGTCCTCGGACTGGTGGCGAAGAAGGAGCTGATCTTGAGGTGGCGCTCGAGGGAAAAGAAAACCTATCTACCCCGAATTTTGCTGAGCCGACAGCCGTTGGGCCGGAAATGGCCATGCCGGATTTTGACGCGATTGCTGATTGACCTGAGAGCGAGGAGCTTGTTGGGGATAAGCTGGACAACGTTCTCAGGTCGGACGTCGGCAGGGACTTTCCCCAAGCAGATGTGCACTTAGCCGTGGCGGCGTCTAATCCTGAGGATCCTCGAGGGGAAGCCCTGATCATGCCGCCCCAGATCATTGATGTGAGCGACTCCTCCCCAGATTCGGCCTTTCTATTGGACCGATCGCAAGGTGCCCGAAAAGAGTTTCCTGACAAGGGAAAGTCCATCGAGGATCGAGTCATGTCTGACGGGCCGTGCGCTACGGTCAAGGGGGTCCCCGAACCTAGAGCTCTGTCCGTTTTTAGTGAGCTTGATAGGCTATGCGCCTAGGTAACCTTTTTGCAAGTTTTTTCCAAATGTGTTTTTATCCTCATTGTCCTTTTTTTATTTCGCTCGTGCTTTCAGGCCAAAGTGTTTTATGACCAGACCTTTGCGAAGTTCCAGGCCGACTTGGCTTTCTATGAGGGTGAGTGCAGGAAATTTACCTCGGAGGTCAAAGACCTCTGAGGCCTTTCTAGTGAAGGAGAAGAGGAGCTCCGCGGTCTTCGGGCTCGTTTGGAGGTGAAATTTACTACGACATCATGATCTACATTGGATCATCCTTTGCAATTTGAAAAGGAAAGTGCCTTGATGAAGGAGGAAATCCGAACCCAGGGCGCCGAGATCCTTGAATTGAAACGACATGTGAGTGAGATGACCGCCAAAAAAAGAACCCTTCAGAGGAAGGTGACCTTGGTCAAGCATCATCTTCATGATGCGAGGGCGGAGTGTGATAGATACAAAGACCGCCTTGCCGAATTGATAGCTGGCGTTATCTGCAGCGAGAGCTGAAGCTGAGGCGCTTGTTTCCTCGTAGAAGGAGGACGCTGTTGCAGCGAACGATCACATTAAGAGGGTATCCGAAAGGGCAAACTTATGACTGGCACAAGCGGTGGAACATGCCCGGTTGGAGTCTCGGAGGTGGGACCTTGAGGATATTCGTACCGGGGGCGCCGATCTTACTGTCGAGATCGAGAGAGTGAAGACCTTAGAAGAGGAGGATGCTGCCTTGATTGTTTCTGAAGGTGAATCAAGCGGCGACTCGGAGGATGGTGGTGATGGGGGCGAAGTCCCCGAGGAAGGGGTCACAGGAGCCATTGAATACATAGCTTAGGCGGTAGATTAGGATTGTGTTTTTATTTCCTTTCTGTACGCGCTCGAGATACGAGCCTTGTAAAAGTGCTTTTTCAATCCTTCCATTTATGCGAGTAGTCTTTCATCTCCTACTATCCTGCCATTTTTTCCTTTTCTTATTTCATTCGGTTGTGACACTCAAAGGGTTGTTTTGGTCAAAGAGATCGGTCTTTCGGATTCCAGTTCTCGAGTTGAGATTCGGGCGGTGTTCTTCTCCACGTCTTTTAAACTTTATCAGCCCTCTAGTTTCGAGTTAGACCTGAGGCCCTTTTAAGCTGGCGCTGCAGCCTTTACGTATTTAAAAATGGCCTTTCTTCGGGCCCAGTATTCGAGCCCAACCTCGGTTCGGGTTCGTCGGTCTTTTACCATTGAACTAGCCCGGAGGCCTTTTGCGCTGGCCTCAAGGCTCTTACACGACTTTAGTTAACCATTTGGGCCATGTCCCCGAGACGGGTCACGACTTGAGCTCATCGACCCCTTAGGTTTTGAATTAGCCCGGAAGCCTTTTTGCGCGACTTTGGCATGGCGGTATTCTTTATTGCTTAAATTCCTTCTTGAAGTTTTTTCGTGTTCATCCGACTCTTCGACGGCCCTAAAGAACCTCGATTATGAGTCATTGTAATGAACGAAGAGAAAAACTCTTTCTTGTGAGCTGACATGAAAATGATCGAAGCTCTTCGTTCGAGACGACATGAAAATGTTCGAAGCTCTTTCTTGAGAGCTGACATGAAATTGTTCGAAGCTCTTTCTTCGAGCCGGCATGAAAATGTTCGAAGCTCTTTCTTGAGAGTTGACATGAAAATGTTCGAAGCTCTTTCTTCGAGCCGACATGAAAATGTTCGAAGCTCTTTCTTGAGAGCTGACATGAAAGTGTTCGAAGCTCTTGCTTACACTAAAGGTAGCATGATTTTAACTGGTTCTTTCCGAAATAGTTTCAAAGGATTTGATTTTAAGGCGATAGTTGGGCGTCCCCAAATTGCTTGTCGTTGTTGTTCCGGATCCCATCAACCGAAGTTGTCTTGTTTAGCCGGAGCCCTTAGTCCCGAGTATCATATCCTTGGCGTCTATATTCGAGGGTATGACATTTTAGGGGTCTTACAAGTTTGAATATATAGCCTTGTCTTTGAAGTCGGGACCATTTCTTGTGACTTAAATACACCGACTTGGGGCCTTGCGGTCTTGGTCATGCCCGTAGGACTTACAGATTTGAGCATATCCGAGGTTACCCGCTTGGGATCTTACGGCCTCGGACCTCGACATATCGAATGTTAATGATAGCCGTACTCCTTTGATTGATTTATACAAGTATACATATTTTCTTCGTTGACCCTTCTTATTCGGACACGGTTCGTTTGACCGTTTGACCCGGTATACAATTTTTCTATTGGAACCCTTCTTGGCTTGTTTTGACTCTTTCAAGAAGACGATCCCCCGGGGCTATGTCCCCCGGTATTTGAGGCTGATTGATGTGAAGCCTTGAATACTTGGTTGATCTTCCCTTGGGCAGCGCATAGATGTTTCCTCATTAAAAACCTTGCCGGTAAAACCCTTTTTAGGGACAAAAGCCGATCGAAGGAAAAGAGTGCAACGTACGCTACTGTGTTTCAAGGGTCTTTCAGAGCCGATGGTTAGTTTGATGTCTCCCGTCGGGCATCTGTAGAAGTTAGTTCGGGATATATGGATGAAAAAAAAATGGAAATATAGTTTTACCTTGGCGGCGACAATATCGGAGCACGGGTGCCTTCGATTGTGTTGCCGACTTCGCACAATTTTTTCGAGGGCGCACTATGGCTCTCTCATCTCGGGCTTGGCTCGACCCTACACCATTTAGGGTTCCGAGTGTCTTGAGGCAAACTCTCTTATGGTCGAGTCCCAGATTCTGAATTTTTGGTGGGCGGCTTCGGTTTTCAGATGACTACTTGAACTGACAGGGCTCCTTGTCGTTTTTCCACTAGCTTGAGGGCTTTTAGTCACGACTTTGTTTGCTTGAATTCTCTGTGGTGTGCCGAGCTCTAGCGCTCGTCTTTGCCTTCATTGTGTTTTCTGACTCCCTTTTCTAATTTTGAGTGGCTACGTTTGAGTGGCCAAATTTCCACATGTGTAACCCAGGATTGGATCCTGCCAAGTTCCAAACTCGGTGCTATTTATCCTTGTGGTCCAGTTGCTCCACCTTTAATTTTTGGATTCCGGTTTGACTCTCGAATTTTACCAATACGGGGGCGATAGGGCATTTGACAAGACCTTCCTAGCTTGCGATCTTCGGGCGACCTTACTTCCGATTGACTGCTTCCTTTTATCTGCAGGAGCTATCGCGCGAGCTGTTCTTTTGCTGGATATGGCCCTGCGTTGAGTCACCGATCTCTTTTGGGAACCTGCGCTTCTCCCCACCTTGAGAAATTGTTAGTCACAAAATAGGGCATGTTTGGATTTACCTGGTGTTTATTGCCGGAGGCCTGATGATGACAGCCCTCCTATTCGGTCGGGGTAAGCAATGTCAGGGCGACTTCTGCGAGTCCCTTTGTGTTTTTCAGAAGCGTCTTACGTCATGCTTCAAGAGGATACCGATATGCTTTCTACGTCGGGTTTTACCCCCTACGATACAGTCATAAGACTAGAACTATGTTCGATCTTTTCCCAGGCGACCTTGACTCCTGCCCTTCAGCCGCCTTCGGACTTGTAGTCACAATCTCACATTCGGCTTCGCTGTTAGTTGATTTTACGGTCTTTGTAAGTGCACTGATCATGTCACCCATAGGCGGCCTTGGAACTATGATGAACCCGAGGCCATTTTGGGAAATAGGACCGTACCTAGAGGTTCTCCCTTCCGATTGAGGCGAACGCGGGCCGACAACAAAGTCTACCCAGATCCGGGTTTTTTGTGGCCCACTCGACCATACCCTCCAGGCTCGATAATTAAGGTTTACGCGAGAAATATTAAAATAAACATATTGCTAAGGGGTGAACATAAATATTCGAGAAATGGGAGTTTTGATTCACGGACGTGACAACCGACGTGGGAGTTCCATCTCCCTTAGGAAGGGATACCTGGGGTTTAGCAGGCTAGGAATTGCGTACCTTGCTTTCGAATAGGCTCTTGCTGGACCGAAGTTTCCTTTCCTGGCTACGTCCTTTGGTCCCGAACCAACCTTACTGCCGAGGGTCGCACGATCGACGTGTTGCGGTTCTCCCGCTTCGCTCCTTCAGGCTAATCTTCCTTCCTACATGCACCTTGTGGCTCGACTGTCAACAAACTCTTGAAGGTATCCCTTGCAAATTAGTCGGGTTGCTTCCTCTCGGAGCTTTCTGCAATCTTTGATTCTCTGGTCATGTGCGCCGTGGAATTCGCATACCAGATTAGTGTTTCTCCGCGAAGGGTCCGTTAGTGTAGGTCTTGGCCATCTGGTGTCCTTGATTCTTCCCATAGCCTCTACAACATCCGCGACGTCCGCACCGAAGCTGTATTTAGGCGTCGGAGGCATTTTTTCCGACTTCGGACGCCCGTTGGTTCAAGGTTTAATCCATGATCTTGGGGGAGTTTGCCCCCGGTCCATCCATTTGTTGGTCTGGGGTGTACTGCTCCTCACGGAGTTCCCCCGAACCTTGACATAAGGTTGATATCATACCCTGCACGAATTCGGCCCTCTCTCCGGGAGCCTTGATTCTATCCTCTTGGCGAGGCCCTCGAGTGTCCTTATAATAGCTGGGTTGGTCGCTGTCCCATTATCACCGGGCCTTTCCGATAATCGCCGCGTTCGAGGGGTCGATCCTGACATCCCCGCGCTCGAAATCTTTTGATGATTTAACAACTGAGTGATGGCCGCTTGTTGCGTCTGTAGCATTTCGAAGATTATACTGAGGCTGATTCCTTCTTCCCTTTGTGCGGCGGTTCCCCGTGCTCTGCACTCATCCCCTTGGTGCACACTCTCGTTGGTGTGAGAGCTAGTATCATCGTGTCGGGCGTTTCTTGAGTTTGTACCCTCGGGTTTTAGCTCAAGTGTGTCACTGCAACTCTGCAATTGTACGCCAACACTTGTGGTGGTTATATCATCCTCCCCAAAGTTCTCAGAGCTGCTATCTTCATACGTATTCGATGAACCTGCCATCTGAATTGAAAACAAAGATTTTGAGGCGAGAAAAAGTGTGAAAGATAACTTGTGTTTTTCCAACGAACTAGCACTAGGACAATCACTATTATTTTTAGCCCCACAGTGGGCGCCAAACTGTTTACTGGGAAAATAGTAATTACAATTATATTTGATTAAGTGATTCTAAAATATGTGATTTATCTTAGTACCAATTATTAGGCAGTTGATATTAAGTGTGTTAGGATATAATAAAGCGAAAACAGTTAGAAAGCTGAAGAAAAGCCGGAGCGCCTTAAGTCGAAGGCTCGATACTAGCCTCGAGGGTCGTTGAGACCGGGGCTCGAAGCCGATGTCGAATGGTCGGTGAAGCTGTAATAGATTTATAGGCCTTGTGGTGTGCTATTTATGATCAATAATTAGCTATTTATGAAGAACATTAAACGAAAAGCAATAAATGTGAGTAAATGAGCTAGTAGAGAAAAATAGAGAATGTTAAGGTAAAGCAGAGAATGTTCTTGTGCCTTGTATTAATGTGTGTGTTTTACAAAATAACTAGGGTCCTCTCTATATAGGAAGGAGAATCTCAATATATTACATTGACATTTATTACAAAGATCTTGACAGATTCGACTAGTTAATGTCTAAGTACGAATTCGTACTTTGTTTCAGAGATGTCCACATAAATCTTCGATCCATTTACTCATGTCATCCCCGAGCTCGCACTACCTTGAGGCCTACCGCGAGGGAGGATCTAGGTCGTACCTCGGGCCATACTTGGGACCTTATGCAAATAAGCCACCGAATGTAAAAATGAACATAAAATCGACCATCTCGATTTTAGCCGTACACAATTTTATTGTTGAATAAAATTGACATTCTCTTGTTTTGTAGGGTCTGATTCCAACTATTAGTGAATGCTTACCTAATGTACAGCACAAAATATGTGCTAGACATATTTGGTCTAATTGGTCCAAAAACTGGAGAGGGAAAGAAAGAAGAGTGAAATTCTGGAAATGTGTTAAGTCTTGATATGAAGTAAAGTTCAAGGGAAGAAATTTCAAACATGGCAAAACTTAGGAAGAAATAGATGTGTGAAGAGTTACTGGCATATAGCAAAGAATGCTGGTGCATGACTTATTTTTCTTCTTGTTCTAAATGTGATGCATTTGAAAATAATATATGTGAAACCTTTAATTCTTGGATAGTAAGACGAAGACATAGGTCAATTATTACTATTTAAGAGAACATTAGACACAAAATCATGAATAGGCATGTTGATGAGGAGATTTTCCAAGACCTGGATAACAGACGTTTCACCACTGGCAAGGTTAATATTAGAAGAAAAAAATATATTTCTTAGAGGTATAAAGTGTTGTCGAATGGAGATTCTGGATTTGAAATAGGTGAAGGTGACAAGTTGTTGACTTAGTAAGAAGGACATGCATATGTAGAAATTGGCGGTTGAGAGGAATTCCGCGTCCTCATGCTATTTGTGCCTTTTATCACTTACACCAAGAACTAGAGAATGCATTTGAGAATTGTTACAAAGAGACTGTGTTTATAAAGGCTTACCAATACGTCATACAACCCATTCCTAACATGAAGATGCATCCTGAATCAAACAACCTTTCTATTAAACCTCCCGAAAGGACTAAGAGCTCTTATTCCACAGTCTTTAGCACATAGCAGTTGAACAGTCTCCTGAATCAAAATCAATGCCAGGAAAACCTAAAAAATGCAAGAGAAAGTCAAAGGATGAGCCAAAAAGAAATATGAATAGTTGTCAAAGAATGGGGTAAAAATGACCTGCTCATAGTGTCATAAATTGGGCCACACAAAGCTACTTGTAAATCATTGGTAATTGTCACTTTATGCTATTTAATTTATTTAGATTTTGATGTATATTAGACTATATTTTAGTTATTTTATAGCCTGTATCCACTTCCAATCAACCAACTCAACCAATACCACAAGTTCCAACTATATCATTTCAAAATACAAATCCATCTTCAATGTGTAATGACACATCCGCAATGAGAAGAAGTAGCCAAAACTAGTCTATTGGTATCGGCAGGGGAAGGGGTAGTGGTCTGGGACTTGGAAGGAGATATAATGACACATACACATGAATTAAAAGGCCAAGGCCGACAACAAATTTTGGAGTATACACAAGCATTAGGAGTGGAAGAACAATTATCAATGTAAGCTATAACTTGTATTACTTTTCTATGACTTCTATCATCTAAGTAGTGACTGATTTATATCATTTTGCTGCCCGGTATACCTTCTGAGAGAGTGATAACACCTGGAACTTACAAAGATACATCTGCAACAAACATAGATATTGGATTTAAGTTTCTTGGTCTCAAATGGAAGGGGAAAAGTGGAGTAACAACTTCTCAACTGTAGCAGATGTGAACAACAAGGTATGTATTTGAAAACTTAAGCTATGTATTTTGAAGACTAATATATGAATTTAGTCTTTTGCATTGATTATCTTTCCCATTGTTGATATTGTTTGGCAGCTGATTTGTGCTTTATTCAATTCTTGCAAGAGTTGATTTTGTGTAAAGAATAAAACTTCGGCATATGATTTTTGAGACCCTTTTAGTGTTAGAAAAACGAGTAAGCATTAGGTTCTTGCTTATGTTTCTTTCTTCCTTTTGTAAGCATCAGGTGTTGGGGTTCTTCCCCTTTCTGTTGACACCAATAATAAACCTCTTTAATGGCAAGTCTTTCATCAGGTAACCAACTTTTATGTTTTTCTAGTTTATACATTTGGCTATTTTTTTCAGATTTTGAGAATTTATTTGTGTTTGTAAGTTGTAGATGTAGGTGTGATCCAGTTTCTCCAACAAGACTTTTTTAGTGTGCAGTAAAAGTTATTGACAATGTGGTGATATGTACATATTATTTGCATAGCACATTTGATACTCAAAAGAGATTAAGAATGTAAAGTGTGGAATGCGAATGTTAAGTTAGTTAAGCAATTGGTTATGCAAATACGGATTACTGCTGCTCAATTTACATAATTGTTATTTTCAATTGCTGTCACTATTATTTCCATAGATGTTGGATAAAAACTTGAAAGGCCTCGCCAATTCCATAGCATGAACATAATAACAAACATAAGAAACTTTTTTCACCTAGCAAACTTTGCATCTATTGACCCAAATTACATCAATAAAAACCCCTAGCCAATTCAATAGCATGAACACAACAAGAAACACAACCAACTTCTTCCACGTAGCTAGCTTTGCATCTCTTTCTTTCCCTATGTTTAGCAAATCATAAATAACCTTGTTCCAAACTCATTAGCTTAAACAAATAAGATTAACTTTATTTATCTCGATTTGTGTGCGCAGTTCGGGCGTGAATCCGGAAAGCCTTCATGTGAAAATATAAGAAATAATGATTTTTAGAGTTAAATTTTGATTTTTAGTTGACTTTTATCAATATTTTGAGTAAACGGACCCGAAATCGTATTTCGACGGTTCCGGAAGGGCCGCAGTAAAATATGGTACTTGGGCGTATGCCCGAAATTAAATTCCGAGGTCCCTAACTTTAGAAATCAATTTTTGAAGAAAATTATTATGCTGGATATTAAAGGAAATAAATAAATAAATTAATATTTGAACTCGTTGGTATCCGGTTGTATTTTGGTTCCGGAGCCCGGTACAAGTTTGTTATAATATTTAAGCACTATTTGCGAAATTTGGTGAGAATCGGAGTTGATTTGACGTGATTCGGACGTCCGGTTGAGTAAAATAGTGAATTTGAAGTGTTCTTGAGAAAATCATGAGTTCTGATGATAAATTCGTACTTTAAGTGTTATTTTTGTGATTTGATCGCACGAGCAAGTCCGTATGATATTTTAAACTTGCGTGCATTTTTGGTTTGGAGCCCCGAGGGCTCAGTTGAGTTTTCGGATAGGCCACAAAGTGTTTTGAGACTTAGAAAAGACCTGGAGTTAATAGTTGTAGGTTGCAGGTCTCTGAAGGAGTGCGGCCGCGCTAGAAAATCCGCGACCGCGGTTCAGATTCCGCGGCCGCGATGAGAATTCTGCTGACCGCGGTGGGTAATGCACCAATTCCACCGCCGCGCCCATTTTCCGCTGACAACAGTGGGCAAGGCTCAGGTTCCGTGGCACCAATTCTGGTGTATATATACGAGACTTTTTATTATTTTTCTACTTTTCAAAAATAATAAAACCCTTGAACACAAGAGGTGATCTTCCAAAATACTATTCTCCCTAAACCATAAGTAAGTGACTTCTAACTCATCTCTTTCAGTCCTTAACTACTATTTACAAGATTTCATCCTAGAATCTAGAAACTTTCATGGTAGAATTAAGGATTTTGGGTAGAACTTAGGAATTTAAAAATTTGGGGATTTAGACCTCGAATTGAGGTCGGATTCCAAAACCAATTGCATATCTGGGCTCGGGGGAGAATGTGTAAACGGATTTTGGTCCGAACCTCGAGTTTGGACCAAGCGGGCCCCGAGTTGATTTTTTGTCTTTTGATAGGAACACTTAGGAAAACCATAATTTTGCATTAAAGTTAGTTCCTTTAGCAACAATTAATAATATTAAACTGATTATGATTAGATACGAGTGAGTTAGAAGCGAATTCTAAAGAAAAATTTGTAATTGGGAAGTGAGTGGCCTGCGAAATTGAATTAAGTGTTTGGTCTAACCTTGACTTGAGGGATTAGGAATCCCCAACTTAAATGCTATGCGAAATCGCATGTGTGTGGTGTATAGGTGAGGTGACGAGTACCTATTATTGATACCCAATTTTTTCTAAAATTATTTTTTAAAATGTATATATATCTAAAAATCATGCACCACCATCAATTGACATTTTTCATAATTTCCAAAATTTAAATCAATTTTACCTAGCATTTTATTTCATAGAAATAATTATAAAGCTGCATCACAAATGGGTTTAAAGCATTTCTTGATTTAATATTACTATTTATGGTCCTATTAAGTCCAAATTATTTCATAAATAGCCAAAATAGAATCTTTTGATTATAATTGCAATAACTTTGCAATTATAACCCATGCATGCATTTTGTGTTATTTTACCAGAAATTAGTCCATCGTATTTTTAAAAATACTAAATAACTATTTTTTAAATATTTCTATGTATGAAAATCATTTTTATAATTAGTAATTATTTTATAAATTATTTTTAATCAATTGTTGTGGGTATTTAATAAACAACCCCTTTTATTTCAATTTTGGCCTAAGTTAACCAACCCAATACCTTTATAAATTGGCCCAAAAGACCTTAAGCTCAATACTAGGCTGCCCGACGCAACCTCATTATCCAATCCTGGCCGTTGATCATTTTTATCAACGGTCCATGATCCTCCTACCATAATTAAACCAAAAGAACCCCCCCCCCTAATTAAAACCAAAAAACCCCCCCCCCCCCAACCCTAATCATTTTCACCCTTTCCCCCGCCGTCACTCTTCCCCTTTTCTCTCAAATGCTCTCTAAGAAAACCCTAATCTCCCCTCGCTGTCACCAGCCTACTGCCGTTCTATAGTGGTTCTTCACCACCTCAGGCCTCTAATGGCCTCCTATGTGCTATGTTATCTTCGTCTCATAGATCCTTGAGGAGATTTTCAAGGGACCTAGGCAGGTCTGCTTCACACCTTTGGGTTTTTTTGCCCGTCTCAGGCCATTTGGCTCAACCTTCAGTAAGAACCTTCTTATTTTCGTTTCAGATCCATGGTTCTCTAAGCCTATGTTATCGTCTCTGTTGTACTTTCTAAAACCCTAATTTTTGGTCTCCGATCTTTTCAGATCTGAGATGAATCGAACCTATCTCACATGCTTCCTTGAAAGATTTCTGTTTTTTCAACTAATATTCCATTTTTTCTAAAATTAGGGTTTACTGAAAGTCATTTTCTCAAAGGTTTTCTGAATTTTGAATGTTTAATCGTGTGTTCTTATGTGCTTTTGACCGATTTATGCTAAGTTTGCCTAAACTCTAGTTGATTTATGCTACAACCCTAATTTTCTAAATGTTCTACTTCGATTCTGAGTTTTTCATGTTATTTGTTGCATTGTCTCATTCTGTGTTTGAATTACATGCTTTCCTTAGTCAGATTCGTTGCTTGTGATTTTTACCCTAGTTCATCCCTATTAGGGGTTCTGAAGTATTTTCTGTCTAATTATTCTATGTTTATGGAACTTTTCCTAGCATATTTTTTATTTGTGGAAGTTACTATTTCTCCATAAATCAGTATCATTTTGAATTTTGACTGACTGATTCTTGATTCTTTCCCTTGTTTACGACTTTAATTATTTTTCTTACCTTATTTAATTGCATGTAATGTTACTGATTATTCACAATTATTTTGTAACGACCCGACCGGTTGTTACGTAGAACATGCATTATTTTCACTGTTTCTGCCTTGTCGTAGCTTGGTTAGACTGTTCATGGTTTGTGAGAGTTGGTTAGTTCAGGTTGAGAGAGGTTATAGAAAGAATCGAGATACTTAGTCTCTAAAAGTAGCCTTAGAGTTGCAAAAGTCAACCCGGAGTTGACTTATTGGTAAACGACCTCGAAGTGGAGATTTGGTGTCAATAGCTTCGTATGATGATTTCGGACTTAGGCGTATGTTCGGATTTGGAAATTTTAGTCCGTAGAACAAATTGGCAAATTTTGGCGAAATTAGAAATGACGTGTTATAATTATATTATTTTAGGTGCGGATGAGGTATATTAATATTATGGATATCAATTGGATAGGATAATAAGTGTACGAGGTATATTATGAGCTATATGAGGTCTAAGGAAAGTTCCAAGTCCAAGCCAAGTTGGAAAATTTCATAATAGACTAAAATTCCAAGAGAATGCGCACAAGACCCTACTTTGGACGAGCATAGCTCTCAATATATGAAGGGTTATATGGTGTATAACCTATCAAATTAAAGCTCTTTGGGTATAGTTTTTAACGCATCAAACTGTTCATCAATTGGAGATTTCTACAAGAAGTGATGACCTTTTTACTAAATGGTGTCAAAACAGCTACGCGAGTCTGCGTAGCCTACGCACCATTGCGCAGGCAAAATCAGCATGGAAGTGAAGGGAGGGGTAAGCTGCATAGCCAATCTGCGTAGGCTACACAGCCAGCCTACGCAACTCATTTTCTATAGATAAAGGGAGGTTCGGGGAGAGAGAAAAATATGACATTTTTGGGCTAAGTTTTGGATTCTAGAGATAAGGTGGAGCACCCTCAACCCAAATACACATCAAAGGTGAGTTTTATGATATTTTTATAATAGATTAACACTAGTAATGGTAGTATTAACATCTACATGGATTGAAATTCATAGAAATTCCTCTAATCATCAAGAATCATTCAAAAGGGTTCAAGTTAGGGTTTGATCTACAAGAGGTAAATTTTTCACCCTACACTTAAATACAACTATGGATTAAGTATTTGGAATGTATTGTGAAGTAGAAAGTACCAATTGGTTGAGGAGTTATGCTAGTCCTTGAAATGGGTATTGTGAGTTAGGGTTCTTGAATGGAGAAGAAGATGGATAGTGAATTTTTGGATCTGGTTAGGATGGTTGGTGATTCTAGTGCTTCAATAACTTAATAATGATTAATTATTAAGTCATATAACCTAGATTGGGGCTTAAAGGCCAAGGATGAAATATATTAAGGATAGAAGGGATATGTATGGGCGAAATGGGCTTCTTGAAGACTTTAATTTAGGATTTGAAGGTCCATTTGACATCAGAATTCGATAATTTTTTGTATGGTTGAACTCATATCGGAACGGGTGTTCGGATTTTGTGAGTTTCGTTGGATTTCGGGACGTGGGCTCGGGGGTCGGGTTTGACCAATTTCGGGATTCTTGAGTATTCTTGATAGATTTCGATTGAGATTCATTCCTTAGCATATTATAATGATATACATCTAGTTGTTGGTAGATTTTGAGCGCTCGGAGGCCGAATTTCGAGGCAAGGGCATTGCGGAATAGTGCCTAGCCGGTTTTGAGGTAAGTAACGTCTTCAACCTTGGAACTGAGGGTTCGAAACCCCAAATTATCTGATAATTGATGTTAATTAAGGGGACACACATGCCAAGTGACGGGCGTGCACCGAATGTTGGTGGCCGGGTTCATCCCACAGCGTTGTCTGATGGTTATTTCAAATTGAGCCTTGTACTGGGAAGGCGGTAATTACTATGAGCATATTATAAGTCATGTTAAGTGTATATGTTAAGGCTTCACGCCAATGTGTTTAGACCGGAATGGTCGATTGTTTCTGTCTCTATTTGTAGTTATATTACTATCATGCACTCAGTCCTGTTATAGCATATGTTCCATGCCTCTGTCTCAGTAATTTGCCAGTTTATTTCTATATTATCATTGTTTTGGGCTGATTTATATATGTTGAGGGCATTGTGAGTGAGACTGGAGAGTATTGGCTGAGTGAGGCCTAGAGCCTAGTTTTGAGACAGATATGAGGTCGGACTGCACACCGCAACGATCCTAGAATCATGCCTTCGTTTGCTTGATATAGCGCTTGGGCTATTAGGAGCCCCTCCGGAGTCTATACACCCCCAGTGAGCGCACAAATATAGAGGGATGGATCTTCCCTGAGCATGGATTTTGTCCGAAGTTATTTGGTACATTGAGGGATGGATTGTCCCTGGACATGGATCTTGTCCGAGTGATATGTTCCGAAGATGGATCTTCTCCGTGGGGCTTGACTGGCGTTCTTCCTCAGTACTGGGTGACTATGTCACCGCGTTTACCTGTATTCCGGGATTGATCTTCCCTGGGCTTGACAACCAAATTCTAGTACTGAGTGGACCCTCTTGTGAGAGTTGGATATTGTATGCATACCATTTTGATTTCACATGAACTCATGTAAAGCTACAGACATATCTTGGTGCATCTTGCTTATTTATAATATTTCACTGTCATGTTCAAGTTATATGTTATTGTTCATAACTACCGTAGGTTTAGTCCGTCACTGCCTCTCCGCCCATAGGTTGTTTTCGTTACTTACTGAGTTGGTGTACTCACGTTATACCCTGCACCTTGTGTGCATATCTAGGTACATCGGGACCCAGTTCTTGTCCGTGATTTGCCGCGGTTCACCAGAGTTGACGAGGTAGCAGCCGGCGATCGTGATCTCGTCATCTCTTCCTTTCTACCTGTCATATTTATTTTTAGACTATGTTTAACATTTTCCCTCATTTGGTCATATTGATGTATTAGCAGCTCATGACTGTGTGACACCAGATCCGAGGCTGTAGGTTTGAGTTGTTTTATTTTCACAAATTGTGTCCCAATTCTGAACTACTACTATTGTGAATTTTGGATTTATTAAAAATGACACTTTCTCTAGTAAATGAACCTAGATTTGTTACAGTTGGGCGGTTGTCCTGGTTCCACAACATGCGCCATCAAGACTCTGAATTTGGGTCGTGACAAGTTGGTATCAGAGCTCTAGGTTGAATAGGTCTCACCAGTCATGAGCATGTTTAGTAGAGTCTTTCGGATCGATACGGAGACGTCTGTACTTATCTTCGAGAGGCTACAAAACCCTTAGGAAAAATCTAACATTCTTGAACTCTTGTCGTGCGAATCCGTTGATCCAACCTAAAGCGTAATTGTCGTGCCCCCTTTTTCCTACCGCACGGGTTATGTACAGAGAGATCGGGTTTATGACATTCAGGACAACTCCTTAAAGTTATAGGTTTAAGGAAGATTCTCCACCTAACGATTTTATGGTGCGTTAGGGCACCTAGAGTTGATAACTCATAAACTAGTTTGCATTACCAGAGAACGAGTAAGGGCTTGAAATTATCCCAAGGGGAAGGTGTTAGGCACCCCTCGAGATCCACAACTGTGGGTCCCAGCCAAGAAGTTTTGTGAATTTTGACGATAGAAAAGATAGCAAATAAGGCTCACATAAGAGGGGATTTAAAACAAGTATAAAATCCTTACTAAAGGGTTTTGGAAACATTAGAGTAAAGCGTTTGAAAAGAACTGTCCTAGGTTTAAAGTAATACGGATCACATCAATGCAATACCCGATAGGTCACATCCTCAATGAGGGGCTACACGTGGTATTAGCACACCGGTCATCATATCCATATTCTACCCTTCCTGCCCCGTTAAGGTATTTAAAACGCGTGTGTCGGTCACGAAGCTTATTGCATACTATTACCCGTCCCATTCTATAAGTCCTGGAGGGTATTTAGGACTACTAATCCTACAAGGCGAGTACTAGGCCGAACCCCTAGGTTTAAAAGGATAGAATTCTAAGTGACAAATAAAGAAACAGTTAGGACGTACACATAGGGGATGCACATAAGCAATTACAGGGCTCATATATCCCTCCACAGGTAAGGCATGTAAATAACACGTCTCAACCACAACGAGGTCTCAGATTTCAGAACCTAAAGCATGAGTTATAGGTGTGAATGCAGTAGCAAATAGCAGGATTGATGAGTTTCAGAAAAAGATGCATGACAGATTTTAAAACCACTGTAGTTAATAGGCAGGGTACAGAGACAGTTTATGGTTTTAGCAAACATTGTGCCTAAGGTTTGCCTAGGCGTCTGAATATGTGCTAATTGCTATTTTTTGAGACAGGCAGAATGCACACCTTTTAGAACTGGTTTTAGTAAACAGGTGATGAGAGATGCAAGTCTTATAAACATGGTATCTAAAATGCAAGTAGGATATTAAGTATGTAGCCAGACCTAGTTTTAAATACAGGAAAACGTTTTCGACCATTTGAAACATATTTTAGCGAGATTATTAGCTACACAGACGATAGAGGAGCCTGATTTAATTTAATTGTCGAACTTAATACATGCTTTCTAGATGTTCAACAGAGTACTTAACAAAAAACTTTGAGATATAGGCATGCCGAAAGTAAGTCCTAGGATAACAAGGCATCTAATGCAAATATTGATAATTGATTGTAATTGCACCTACGAACAAGATTTCTAGATATGAGTTATGCACATACAGAGGCAGTAATATTGAAACAGCTATTTAAAATCATTCGAACAGTGGACAGAATTTCTGAATGAGGCAGCAGTTAATATTAGTATTTTTGATTATCTAGCATGATTCTCTAAGTGAGCATGAATGGGATGAGATGCAGACCTAAGCACATGACTTCTAATGCAGGTGTGACTTAAGCAGGATTTCCATTGCACACAGAGGTAAGACGAATCCTAAAACATTATTTCTACCCAAAATTATACTAAGCATGCATAAACCCACCCTTTTCACTATCCATCCCCAGAGTTATTTTTACAAATAATTACTACAGACCAGTATTACACAAATGAGTAAGAAAATCAAGAAGTTATACTATAGGGAGCTTAACAGTAGGCCCAAGTACCAGATCCAACTTGCCATATGCCATGACTCTTTCAACCCAAGTGTGTCATAGTCTCTAAGGAACTCAGAGGATCCTGGACAGTGCTCATACCCTGGTACCCTAGCCAGGAATGAGTAAATGCAGTGTGGAATGCCAGCCTTGTGTGTCAGAGTTCAATGGGTACTCAGAGGTCCCCAAGGCAGTGCTCGCACGAAGGGGGATGAACCTAAAGTCTAAGAGTAGTGGGAAGTGCTCATAGTTTAAAAGAGTGTTGAGTTTGAAACATTAGTTCTTTTGAAAATAACTTCAGAGAATAATGAAGAGTTTTGTAAAACAATTTGCAAAAGGGAGAGGCAATGCAACCACAATCCAGTAGGTAGAGAATTCAGGAAAGGAACAAACACAAACAGGGATAGGGAGTTGGGACAAATAATTCACATGTTAGAAGTAGAATAAGGTTATATATACACATAGTTACCACATAGTTGTCACAAAGCAACATAGATTCACAGAGTCACATATTAGGCATGGAATCAGAACCATGTAGCATTAAGATATCATGCGGAGGGGGGCATGTTTATAACATAGGAAGCTAAGCATGTAACAATGGTCATGTTGAGATGAGAAACATCAACCTATAAACGAGTAAGCATACTAGTTGCATAAGTCTCACACAGAGTCACACAGGAGGAAACAAGAGACATATTAGGCTAAGAGAAAGAGCAGGGACATGCTAATTACACAAGACTTAAACAGTTATAGAAAATCACATGGGGAAAGAAGAATAGAAAAAGGGAAAGGACATCATAGAGTCATGCTAATTACATGGTAGGCAGTAGAACCACAAGATAAAGCACAAAAGAACAATAAGTAGATAAACAAGAACTGAAGCATTTTGTGTGGAGATACTATAAAACTAACTTAGAGACATACCAGTCGAGTGATAAAGAATAGCAAAGTGCAAGAGATAGCACAGCAACAACAGTATGCAGAAAAAAAAGAGCAAGAGTAGGACAATAGTGTGTAGAATGAGAGAGCAACATCAGGACAGTAGTATGTAGGAGCACATGAGCAATAGAGATTACTCAGTCTTGGCTTTAAGCCGACTGAGTAGTCAGTAATGGATAAAAAGAGCAAGAAGAGATGTGTATGAAAAACACAGAAAGTTCAGAGCAATGTGCTTAGTGTATTTTGTGTGAGATCAGTGTAAGTGTCAGTCAAGAGTGTCTAGAGTGTGTGTGTGTGTCAGTGCATTTTCGTATGAATCTCTGTGTGTTTGCAAAGAGGGAAAGCATCTCTTTATATAGTTTGAAAAATGAGTAGTGCATAGGCAAATTATGGCAATAACAATCAATCAATATCAATCAAGACAACTGAACTCCTTTAATTAAGGAGTCTAGTTCAAACGGTCAGTCAAGGTAAAATAAGGAAAAGAAATCAGTCTAATTAAGGCTGATTCTGTTAAATTAGGGCAAAGAAATCACATAGTGCATAAATAAAGCCAAGTACATAGTGTATAATTAAGGCAAGTGGAACTAACCATGTATTTATAAAGTAAAAATAGGGCATTAGTTTGAACATCAATTGAGGATCTCGAATTCTATTATGATCACAGGGAATCCGAAATAGTTAAGGAAAGCATCATATAAACATGGAAGGAATTCAAAAATGATACACAATTACAGAAGGAATACACAAGATCATCTATTTAAGGAAAACATCACAAGCATGGGATTTTTACACAAAAGGATCAGCACAAATCAATAGTCAGTAAGGTAAAGGGTCGAAGTTATCAAAAATTTAAACAACATTCACTCGCTGACACAAAGAGATGCTCGTAGAACAGTAGGAATTAGAGGTTATAACAATGAATCAAAGCAGGAGTTGCAGAGAACACATAAATGCATAGTCGAATAGTAAGACCAACCTAGAACACTAGGGTTTCCTCAATAATAGTTCAAATAACACGAAATCGTGAGACAATCACTTAAACATAGCGTAGATGACTAAAATCGAAGAGGAAAGCTGTTTGAGAACAGGGTAGAGAAACCCTAGTTTTTGAAATTGTTAAAAACAAAATTTTCCCGGAGAAGAACCTGAAGAAACTTCGTAGCATAGTAAATATGAGACGGATCTTAAAGAAAACCCAAAAATACAAAGGATTAGGGTTTCGTGGAACCCATAAAAGAGGACAAACCTCGTGAGTGACCTCGATTCAGGCTAGGGCGACTGCAAACTTACTCAAACGGCTGAGGGTTGGCCGGAACACGGTAAGAGACCCATAGGAGGTGAGTGAACCGCTCCAGGTTCATCTGAAGAACTTAAGATGTCACTGAGGGGTTGAGAGGCGGATAGATGACCAGGAGACAGTAGAGAGCCATAGATTCCGGTGAAGAAACAAGTCGGAGAAGATGAACAGGCCCCATCGGAGGGGAAAAGCCAAGGAGGCTTCTAGAGATTAGCAGAAAGATAGAGAGAGATCAAGAGACGAAGAGAGACAGTGAGGAGTCTCGAAAAATGAGACGGGGAAGGGGGTTAGGTGGGGATTAATTATGGAAAGAGGGATCTGGGCCGCTGATCTTATTTGAACAACGTCTCAGATGTGTTCGGAGCTGGGCCGGGTATGGGGTTGGTTTGGGCTGGGTCGTTCATGGGTTACACATGGGTTGGGTATTGGGTTTTTTAGAATTGGCTGTAATTTAAATAAATAGGGCTAAACGTTAAATACCCAATTAAACCAAATAATTAATTAATGAAATGGCTAATAATTGTAAAAAGTGAAATTAAAACCAAATAAATGAAATTAGGATAATTAACTATTATAAAGTTATAAAAATGATTAGTTATTTATTTAAAAAATGGTATAAATGCGTATTTGTGTTGTTATTGCAAAAAATGCTGAAATCAACTAAATAGTGCCACTATTGGCTAAATTTGTGAAATAATTCAATCCCAAGGGAATGAAAATAGGATATAAATAACATATTGAGCAAGAAAAAAATGATTTGAAATTATTTATAACATCATTTATGCATAATTATGAATAATTATGGAACATAAAATATTAAATAAACAGGAAAATAATTTGATAAAAATACGGAAAATTATGGAAAAATATTGATTACTGTAGAGAGTGAGTTTGAAGGTATATATGCAAATTTGAAAATAGTCTGGGAAAAATTGGGTATCAACAGCTGCCCCTCTTTACCCGAGAAGGATGAAAGAGTTGTCGGGTAAAGATATGATGGCCAATTTTGACCGAGTGGAAATTGGATGAGAGAATTTAGCCGCACCCTGGCTTCTGAGCTGCCTGCATATCCCTGGTTTTACAGGAATCAGGCCGTATGTAGTTCGGGAATCATCGGTGAAGTATACTGACGCTTTACAAGAACGGACGCCAGGTGCAAGGCAAGGTGAACAAAATGGCTTATGGGGTGGGTAGGAGAACTGGAGCGGCCCACTCCTGCCTGGTGAACTGTTCCTAGCCGGATTTCCTGCAACCAAATAACAAGCATATATCGTGCATAATTTAAACATGATGCAAGTTCCCGTTGGACTATGAATGCTGTCTTTGGACAATTGAGGATGCTGTCCTTGGACCATGATGTCCTGAGCCATGAATCGCTTGGTGCGGGATTTGCAGGCTATGAAATGGCGTTCTCGGGCCATGCGGATGGTGCCTCTGAACCCTGGTGCCTTTGAATAATGATATGCAAATTGAATAAAAGAGATCCTCAGGGCATGAAATGATGTTCTCGGGCCATGCAGATGGTGCCTCCGAACGATGACGCCTTTGGACAAGTTGGCGATATTTCAGCCCATGAAGAATGCAGTAGCATGATGCTGACAAGAAATAGCTTAGTCTTGCGATTTGTGAAAGAAAAGAGAGGCAGAGCTTAGCCCTAAAGAAAGCGTAAATAAGTAGTGTTGCGAAAGGTGATTGCTTTGCAAGGTGGATAGGAGCTTTATGCAGTGAAATAAAATGCAGGGGAGGTAGAGTGGAACCTCGGAAGGCAGAATAATAGCCTTATGCAATGTAGGAAATAAAATGCAAGGGAGGTAGCGTAGAACCTCGGAAGGCAGAATGGTAGCCTTATGCAATGCTGAAAATGAAATGCAGAGGGAGGTAGCGTAGAACCTCGGAAGGCAGAATAGTAGCCTTATGCAATGCAGGAAATAAAATGCAGGGGAGGTAGAGTGGAACCTCGGAAGGCAGAATAATAGCCTTATGCAATGTAGGAAATAAAATGCAAGGGAGGTAGCGTAGAACCTCGGAAGGCAGAATAGTAGCCTTATGCAATGCAGGAAAAAAAATGCAGGGGAGGTAGCGTGGAACATCGGAAGGCAGAAGAGTAGCCTTATGCAATGCAGGAAATAAAATGCAGGGGAGGTAGTGTGGAACCTCAGAAGGCAGAAGAGTATCCTTATGCAATGCAGGAAATAAAATGCAGGGGAGGTAGCATGGCACCTCGGAAGGCAGAATAGTAGCCTTATGCAATGTAGGAAACAAAATACAAGGGAGGTAGCGTAGAACCTCGGAAGGCAGAAGAGTAGCCTTATGCAATGCAGGAAATAAAATGCAGGTGAGGTAGCGTGGAACCTCGGAAGGCAGAATAGTAGCTTTATGCAATGCAGGAAATAAAATGCAGAGGGAGGTAGCGTGAAACTCGGAAGGCAGAATAGTAACCTTATGCAATGCAGGAAATAAAATGCAGAGGGAGGTAGCATGGAACCTTGGAAGGCAGAATAGTAGCCTTATGCAATGTAGGAAAATAAAATGATAGTAAGAGTCCTTAGCTGATGATAAATTTCGGCGATACGATTGTTGTGAATAAGCGTTGTTTCTGACGATAGTAAATGTCAGCATGTGCGACGGGTTTGAGAGCGTCTTTTGAGAGATATACGTCCTGCGGAGATAATAATATGTTTTCGGCTTTTGCCGTCTTTGTGCCTGCATCCAAAGAAAAATCATGAGTTCTGTAAAGAGGAGGGTTAGTTCGCATTCCCCGCTGGCTTGGCTTGTTTACTTGATAATGATCACCCTATTTGTATCACAGGGGTAGCGTTGCTAAACAAGCTGTTTTTGAGAAAAACTAAACATGCATGGCTTTGTAAAGATATGATATAACTTATAATTTAAAAAAAATAGTTTACTTTTGGATGAACCGACGACCACGACGCGGTTCAAGACGTTGCAACCTCTCTCGCTACGAAAATTTGAGGGTCCTCCTCAAAATTCTGCCCCAGTTTGGTGGGTGAATGCGTTTGGCTGCTTCTTGTGCGGTGCTCGACTGAACTCGCTTCGGAATTTGGAGGTCCCTCCTCAAAATTCTGCCCCAGTTTCCATTCGTGGGGGAAATGAAATTTTTATTAAAATGTGACCGAACCCATAGGGCTGCCTACGTATCCCCTCTTAAACGGGAATCAGGTCAGGCGTAGTTCAAACTACAACATTGATAAAACATAAAAAAGTTACACATAGTAACGCTTGACTGCATCTGAGTTGATTGGTTTTGGCCAGATTTCTCCATCCATTTCTGCAAGTCTAAGTGCTCCCCCTGTCAGCACTCGGTGAACCATGTACGGGCCTTGACAATTGGGAGAGAATTTCCCTTTTGCTTCGTCTTGATGAGGAAAGATTTTCTTTAACACCAGCTGCCCTGGTGTGAATCCTCTCGGCTTAACTTTCTTGTTGAAGGCTCTGGTCATTCTGTTTTGGTATAACTGACCATGACAAACCGCGTTCATTCTTTTCGCATCTATGAGGTCCAATCACTCATAATGGCTTTGTACCCACTCTGCATCGCTGAGCTCGCTTTCTTGTATGATTCTCAAAGATGGAATTTTGACTTTAGCAGGAATGACGGCTTCTATACCATAAACCAGCATATAAGGAGTTGCCCCGGTTGATGTGCGAACTATGGTGCGGTATCCCAATAAGGCGAATGACAGCTTCTCATGCCATTGCTTGTGCTTTTCTATCATCTTTCTCAATATATTCTTGATGTTCTTATTGGCAGCCTCAACGACTCCGTTCATCTGAGGTCTATATGCTGTGGAATTCTTGTGTTTGATCCTGAAGGTTTCACACACGGCTTTCATCAAGTCACTGTTTAGATTGGAACCATTGTCGGCGATGATTGACTCTGGAACTCCGAACCGACAAACAATGCGGTCGCAGACGAAATCGGCCACCACTTTCTTAGTAACTGCCTTGTAGGGGACTGCTTCGACCCATTTGGTAAAGTAATCAATGGAGACTAGAATAAACCTGTGTCCGTTAGAGGCGGCAGGCTCGATTGGTCCAATAACATCCATGCCCCAGGCGGTAAATGGCCACGGTTTAACTTGTTGCATTAAGCTCACTTTGAGGTACCCTTATCATATCCCTATGTATATGGCATCGGTGGCATTTTCGGACATACTGGATGCAGTCTGTTTCCATGGTCATCCAAAAATAACTAGCCCAAAGTATCTTCTTTGCCAAAACAAACCCGTTCATATGTGGGCCGCAGGTCCCTACATGAATTTCCTCCAATAATTTTGTTGCTTCCTTTGCATCAACACACCTTAATAGTCCCAAATCGGGAGTCCTCCTATGCAGGATTCCTCCGTTGTGGAAGAAATTGTTGGATAATCTCCGAAGTGTGCGTTTCTGAGTGGTATTCGCAAGCTCTGGATATTCTCCCTTTGCCAAGTACTCCTTAATATCATGAAACCAAGGTTTTTCGTCTGCTTCTTCTTCAACATGGGCGCAGTAGGCCGGATGAATGTGGATTTTCATTGGAATAGGATCAATGAAATTCTTGTCTTGATGCTGGATCATAGATGACAAGGTGGCCAGTGCGTCGGCGAACTCATTTTGGATTCTGGGGACGTGCCGGAATTCTATCTTTGTGAACCTCTTTCTCAATTCCTGTACACGATGTAGATATGGCAATATCTTGGAATTCTTGGTCACCCATTCTCCTTGGACTTGGTGTATCAATAAGTCTGAGTCACCAATCACTAATAACTCCTGAACGTTCATGTCGATGGCCATGTTGAGACCTAAGATGCAGGCCTCATATTCAGCCATATTGTTGGTGCAGGGAAATCTGAGTTTTGCGGATACCGGATAATGCTGACCGGTTTCTGATATCAAGACTGCCCCAATACCGACCCCTTTGAAGTTTGCTGCTCCATCAAAGAACATCCTCCAACCGTCGTAGGATTCTGTAATGTCTTCTCCTACGAATGATACCTCTTCATCGGTAAAATACATTTTCAGTGGTTCGTATTCTCCATCCACAGGATTCTCAGCAAGATGGTCCGCCAGTGCTTGTCCTTTGACAGCCTTTTGAGTTATGTAACTAATGTCGAACTCGCTCAGCAGGATTTGCCACTTAGCTAGCTTGCTAGTGGGCATGGGCTTCTGAAAAATGTACTTTGGTGGATCCATCCTTGATATGAGGTATGTTGTGTATGCACAGAAATAGTGCCTCAGCTTCTGTGCAACCCAAGTCAGAGTGCAGCAAGTGCGTTCTAATAGAGAGTACCGAGCCTCGTACGGAGTGAACTTCTTGATGAGGTAGTAAATTGCTTGTTCCTTTCTTCCTGTCTGGTCATGTTGCCCAAGAACGCAACCGAAAGCTCCATCTAACACATCAATGTAGAGGAGCAAAGGTCTACCTGGCTCGGGTGGTACCAGGACTGGTGGTGTTGAGAGATACTCCTTGATTATGTCGAAGTCCCTTTGATAATCCTTGGTCCATTTGGTTGCAGCATCCTTTCTCAACATCTTGAAAATTGGTTCACAAATGACGGTAGACTGGGCTATGAACCTGCTGATGTAATTGAGCCTCCCCAGGAAACTCATAACATCCTTCTTGTTCTTTGGCGNTTCACAAATGACGGTAGACTGGGCTATGAACCTGCTGATGTAATTGAGCCTCCCCGTCCTTCTTGTTCTTTGGTGGAGGAAATTCTTGGATGGCTGTGACCTTTGATGGATCCAGTTCTATTCCTCGGCGACTAACAATGAACCCCAGTAATTTCCCAGCAGGAACCCCAAATGCACACTTTGCAGGGTTAAGTTTCAGATTGTACTTCCTTGACCCGTTGAAGAATTTTCTCAAATCTTCCATATGGTCTGCGACCTTCTTTGATTTGATGATGACGTCGTCTACATATACCTCGATCTCCTTGTGAATCATATCATGAAATATAGTAGTCATAGCCCTCATGTAGGTGGCCCCTGCATTCTTCAGACCGAATGGCATCATCTTGTAACAATACACTCCCCACGNGCGACCTTCTTTGATTTGATGATGACGTCGTCTACATATACCTCGATCTCCTTGTGAATCATATCATGAAATATAGTAGTCATAGCCCTCATGTAGGTGGCCCCTGCATTTTTCAGACGGAATGGCATCATTTTGTAACAATACACTCCCCACGGTGTAATCAATGCCGTTTTCTCAGCATCTTCCTCGTCCATCATCTGATGGTAACCGGAAAAACAATATACAAAGGAATGCAGCTCATGCTTGGCGCAGTTGTCAATTAGGATATGTATATTCGGCAAGGGGAAGTCGTCTTTCAGACTGGCCCAATTGAGATCCCGGTAGTCGACGCAGACTCTGACCTTCCCATCCTTCTTTGGCACAGGCACGATGTTGGCCAACCACGTAGGATATTCGACCACCCGGAGAACCCTGGCGTTGATCAGCTTGGTGACCTCTTCTTTGATTTTCCAACTCATGTGTGGTTTGAACTTTCTGAGCTTTTGCTTCACCGATGGGCATGTTGGATTGGTTGGAAGCTTGTGGGCCACAATAGATGTACTGAAGCCAGTCATGTCATCATACGACCAGGCGAATATGTCCTCATACTCTCTTAAGAACTATGTGTATTCCTTTTTTTTTCTGATGGCGACAGATGAATGCTGATGCGTGTTTCTTTGACGTTCTCTGCGTTTCCCAGGCTGACGACCTCAATTTCGTCTAAATTAGACTTAGGTCTATTCTCAAAGTTTTCGACCTCCTTAATAATGGCCTCAGGTATATCATCTTCGTCTGAATCAAAATCCGTTTATTGCGTTGCCTCGTTACATGTCACAGTCGTCGGTTCATCAAGATAAGTAATAGTAATGCTGCATAGATAAAGTAACGGGAGAAAACAGTAGCAAGTAAATATAATGTTCATAAGGAAATTGGAAATGCTTTGATAAAATGAATAATTGTTTTGAACATTGGAGATTTTATTGCAGTAATTCAAAATGCAGAAAAGGAAAGAAATTCATTTAATAAGCAGTAAATAGTGCTTGCTCATTAGCCTTGCTACCCTGAGGCTCGGCGGGCTTTGGTCGTCCGGACGGACCAGTTCTTGAGACGAGCTCCTCTGCTCACTGCCTGTATGGAAGGGCCTTTGGATCTTGTGTGATAGACTGATGATGCGAGAATGCACGAACTAACCTTTGGGAAGGGGAATAATAAGAAAAAGAACAGAAAAAATCAAAAAGGTAACGAAGTCAGTGAGGAGCCATAAAATATTGCGATATTTAAACATGTAGTGCAGAAATGTAAAGCGCATCCTAAGTTGGGGAAACTCTTGAGCCCGAGGTAGGCCTAGCGACAAATTAATTTGGACAACTTAAGATGCTAAATGCCTCATTTTATTAATAATAAAATAGACAAATCCAACACGACTCTAAGAATGCGAAAATATAAAATGTCACTAATGGCCAGTGTCCTTATTACATCAAAAGACAAAGTAAAGACAATCCTATCTACTTGATCCCAGAAGGAACTTCCCCAGAATCGGCACCTCTGCTTGCCGTGATCAGCGTCCCCATCTCGCGGAGTCCGATCAGCAAGTAGGTCCTGGCTAGAATTCCTCTTTCGGCTCCCTCAGCCTTCTGACAGGTCTCGATCCTCCTAATGAACTTCTCCTCCAAGTCGACTATGCCTCGCTCCAAGTGTGCCATCCTTTGGGTGGAGGTGATGGCCATGTCTTTCCATTCCTCTATCAGCTTTTTGTTGGCCTCGTGTATTTTGTGATGATCTTCTTCACAATCACAGAGCCTTTTGCGCAACTGGTTGAGTCTAGTCGTTGCCTCGGCCTTCTCATCTATGACCCTGTGGCCTTGAGCAAACCCTGGCTCGATACTTCCACCCCAGTTATCTTCCAACCATCCCAGATAATAAGGAGAGTAACCAGCATGATACCTGTCGGGTTCAATAGTATCCTTCTCTAACCGGATCTTGCAGTGCCACAAATGCTAAGCTTGGCACTTATGAGGGCTGTCGTCATTTTGGAAATCTGCCCTGAGATGACTTATCTTCTCGACCCTTGGTATAACTTTCTTTCTCCCTACCTGCCTCATGACTCGGATTGGGACGTAAGGATATGTCCCTCTCAGACCAATTAATATAAAAAATGGGGTGTCTCGAGTCCGGATGATGAACTCGTCGGTTGGTAACCACTCAAACATCCACTGAATCTGATCCTCGGTCAAGTTTCCTAGTAACTCGGCCCATCCATTGGCGTTTTCCGGCTGAGCAAACATGTCAAGAATGTAGTTCATACGCTTTGGATGATGGAAAGCGATATGATCATCCCAAATTCTCCTATGAATGTCCTGACGGTAGTCGCCCTTTTGCAAATGCTTAGTAAGCCAGAGCTGGAGTAATAGATTGCAACCCTCGAAATGTTTCGCTCCCCGTTGACACTTTTCCAAGGCTCGGTACATGTTGGCAATGATCATCGGTACGATACTGAAGTCGTGCCTGTCAATCCCTTCCATCAGAGTCTTGGTAACCATAGCCAACCTGGTGTGGATTCTTTCTTTCTTTGTCGAGAATACCATCAGACCCAAGAAGCATACTATAAAGACGAATACTCGGCGATGAATATGCCCCAAAGAAGTAAGGGCGAACTCTTCCTGGTGAGTGCAGTAAGACTAGCTACGACCATACCTCTCGTACAAATAGTCAAAGGGGATGTACGAGTCATTCAAGCAGACCAAGTCTGGATTTTTATTTAGTCCCATCATTTTGAGAAAACCTCGGCCTGTGCGGTTTTCAGGCATCAATAACCTTGGAGACTCCCAAGCCAAATCGGCTAACCCTCCTATCTCCTCTAGCAGCTGTCATCTCATTGTTTCCAAAGCGAAAAATCGACCGTTCACAATCTCAAAACAAGGTAGCGGCCTCTATCATCATGTTGTTCGGCTAAATGTACAGAAGAGAGGGCAGGTTTCCCAGGTGTTTTCTAACGACTGTTTTGTCAGTGTATTGAAGATCCTCCCACCAGTTTAGTAGTTTGGGGTGGATATTGGTGACCATGCCGAATCTTGGGACCTCGTGCCTCATTTCTGCAAAACAAACAGGTTAGGCCCTTACCCCCACCAGACTCGACTATTTAACATCAATAATTATCATGAGCATTTAGTTCTCCAAATAAATGCACAGAACGTGAAGGCGTCTGTTTGGGTTCCAAGGAAACCCAATGGACTTTGGACAAAGATGTCTTAAAGGTTATTGTGCGGACAACACATTAGCCTGGTTAGGTTTGACCATGATGCAATAGAGTAAGGTTTCTATGGGGTTTTAGACCGGTACCCTTGAGCGGACAACTCAAGGGGAAAGGCACGGAACTGTCGAGTGCACCGCTGATCGACTAGTTTTACCGCAAATACGCCTTTCCCAATTTAGGGGGTAGTAATATTGGAATAGCGCAACCACTCATTGTAAGCGTTGCTATAGGATTTTTGTTTGGCACGAGTGGAATATGAATGCGGAGCAAGATATGAAATAAAAGCATTTAAACAAATAGGCATGTATTTTCACGTTGAGGAAAGCGGTAAAGAAAGGAAATACAACGGTTATAATGGAAAGCGGTTACAAAAAAAAACAAGAAGATATGTCAGTTTCGTTCAGGCGAAATAAATAATTGCGAAACTAAACAGTTAATAACGCATAACGGGGAATAGGAAAAGGGTATAAACATTTAAACAGGAATTAAAGGTCCAAATTCACAAGACAACTTATAATGGTGTAAGCCTAAGGAAATTCCCCAGCTGAGTCGTCATGCTGTCGCGCCCCCTGTTCCTACCGCACGGGTTAGGTACGGAGAGATCGGGTTTATGACATTCAGGAAAACTCCTTAAAGTTAGAGGTTTAAGAAAGAGTCGCCACCTAACGATTTTATGGTGCGTTAGGGAACCTAGAGTTGATAACTCATAAAATAGTTTGCATTACCAGAGAACGGGTAAGGGCTTGAAATTATTCCAAGGGGAAGGTGTTAGGCACCCCTCGAGATCCACAATTGTGGGTCCCAACCAAGAGGTTTTGTGAATTTGGATGATAGACAAGATAGCAAATAAGTCTCACATAAGAGGGGATTTCAAACAAGTATAAAATCTTTACTAAAGGGTTTTGGAAACATTAGAGTAAAGCATTTGAAAAGAACTGTCCTAAGTTTAAAGTAATTCGGATCACATCAATGCAATACCCGGTAGGTAACATCCTCAATGAGGGGCTACACGTGGCATTAGCGCACCGGTCATCATATCCATATTCTACCCTTCCCGCCCTGCTAAGGTATTTAAAACGCGTGTGTCGGTCACGAAGCTTATTGCGTGCTATTACCCGTCCCATTCTATAAGTCCTGGAGGGTACTTAGGACTACTAATCCTACAAGGCGAGTACTAGGCCGAAACCCTAGGTTTAAAAGGATAGAATTCTAAGCGACAAATAAAGAAACAGTTAGGACGTACACATAGGGGATGCACATAAGCAATTACAGGGCTCATATATCCCTCCACAGGTAAGGCATGTAAATAGCACGTCTCAAACACAACGAGGTCTCAGATTTCAGAACCTAAAGCAGGAGTTCTAGGTGTGAATGCAGTAGCAAATAGCAGGATTGATGAGTTTCAGAAAAAGATGCATGACTGATTTTAAAACCATTGTAGTTAATAGGCAGGGTACAGAGGTAGTTTCTGGTTTTAGCAAACATTGTGCCTAAGGTTTGCCTAGGCGTCTGAATATATGCTAATTGCTATTTTTTGAGACATAAGCAGAATGCACACCTTTTAGAATTTGTTTTAGTAAACAGGTGATGAGAGATGCAAGTCCTATAGGCATGGTATCTAAAATGCAAGTAGGATATTAAGTATGCAACCAGACCTAGTTTTAAATACAGGAAAACGTTTTCGACCATTTGAAACATATTTTAGCGAGATTATTAGCTACACAGACGATACAGGAGCCTGATTTAATTTAATTATCGAACTTAATACATGCTTTCTAGATGTTCAACAGAGTACTTAACACAAAACTTTGAGATATAGGCATGCCGAAAGTAAGTCCTAGGATAACATGGTATCTGATGCAAATATTGATAATTGATTGTAATTGCACCTACGAACAGGATATCTAGATATGAGTTATGCACATGCAGAGGCAGTAATATTGAAACAACTGTTTAAAATCATTCGAACAGTGGATAGAATTTATGAATGGGGTAGCAGTTAATATTTGTATTTTTTATTATCTAGCATGATTCTCTAAGTGAGCATGAATGAGATGCAGACCTAAGCACATGATTTCTAATGCAGGTGTGACTTAAGTAGGATTTCCATTGCACACAGAGGTAAGACGAATCCTTAAACATGATTTTTACCCAAACTTATACTAAGCATGCATAAACCCACCCTTTTCGCTATCCAGCCCCGGAGTTGTTTTTACAAATAATTATTACAGACCAGTATTACACAAATGAATAAGAAAATCAAGAAGTTATACTATAGGGATCCTAACAGTAGGCCCAAGTACCATATCCAACTTGCCATATGCCATGACCCTTTCAACCCAAGTGTGTCATAGTCTCTAAGGACCTCAGAGGATCCTAGACAATGCTCACACCCTGGTACCCTAGCCATGAATGAGTAAATGTAGTGTGGAAGGCCAGCCTTGTGTGTCAGAGTTCAATGGGTACTCAGAGGTCCCCAACGCAGTGCTCACAAGAAGGGGGCTGAACCTAAAGTCTAAGAGTAGTGGGAAGTGCTCATAGTTTAAAAGAGTGTTGAGTTTGAAAGAGTAGTTTGAAACATCAGTTCTTTTGAAAATAATGAAGTGAATAATGAAGAGTTTTGTAAAACAGTTTGCAAAAGGGAGAGGCAATGCAACCACAATCCAGCAGGTAGAGAATTCAGGAAAGGAACAAACACAAACAGGGATAGGGAGTTGGGGACAAATAATTCACATGTTAGCAGTAGAATAAGGTTACAGATACACATAGTTACCACATAGTTGTCACAAAGCAACATATATTCACAGAGTCACATATTAGGCATGGAATCAGAACCATATAGCATTGAGATATCATGCGGAGGGGGGCATGTTTATAACATAGGAAGCTAAGCATGTAACAGTGGTCATGTTGAGATGAGAAACATCAACCCATAAACGAGTAAGCATGCTAGTTGCATAAGTCTCACACGGAGTCGCACAGGAGGAAACAAGAGACATATTAGGCTAAGAGGAAGAGCATGGACATGCTAATTACACAAGACTCAACAGTTATAGAGAATCACATGGGGAAATAAGAATAGCAAAAGGGAAAGGACATTATAGAGTCATGCTAATTACATGGTAGGCAGTAGAACCACAAGATAAAGCACAAAAGAACAATAAGTAGATAAACAAGAACTGAAGCATATTGTGTGGATATAACTAACTTAGAGACATACCAGTCGAGTGATAGAGAATAGCAAAGTGCAAGAGATAGCGCAACAACAACAGTATGCAGAACAAAGAGAGCAAGAGTAGGACAATAGTGTGCAGAATGAGAGAGCAGCAACAGGACAATAGTATGTAGGAGCACAGGAGCAATAGAGATTACTCAGTCTTTGCTTTAAGCCGACTGAGTAGACAATAATAGATACAAAGAGCAAGAAGAGATGTGTATGAAAAACACAGAAAGTTCAGAGCAATGTGCTTAGTGTATTTTGTGTGATATCAGTGTAAGTGTCAGTCAAGAGTTTCTAGAGTGTGTATGTGTCAGTGCATTTTCGTATGAATCTCTGTGTGTTTGCAAAGAGGGAAAGCAGCTCTTTATATAGTTTGAAAAAGGAGTAGTGCATAGGCAAATTATGACAATAACAATCAATCAATATCAATCAAGACAACTGGATTCCTTTAATTAAGGAGTCTAGTTCAAACGGTCAGTCAAGGTAAAATAAGGAAAAGAATCAGTCTAATTAAGGCTAATTCTGTTAAATTAGGGCAAAGAAATCACATAGTGCATAAATAAAGCCAAGTACATAGTGTATAATTAAGGCAAGTGGAACTAACCATGTATTTATAAAGTAAAAATAGGGCATCAGTTTGAAAATCAATTGAGGATCTCGAATTCTATTATGATCACAGGGAATCCGAAATAGTTAAGGAAAGCATCATATAAACATGGAAGGAATTCAAAAATGATATAGAATTACAGAAGGAATACACAAGATCATGTATTTAAGGAAAACATCACAAGCATGGGATTTTTACAGAAAAGGATCAACACAAATCAATAGTCAGTAAGGTAAAGGGTCGAAGTTATCAAACATTTAAACAACATTCACTCGCTGACACAAAGAGATGCTCGTAGAACAGTAGGAATTAGAGGTTATAACAATGAATCAAAGCAGGAGTTGCAGAGACACATAAAGTCATAGTCGAATAGTAAAGACCAACCCAGAACACTAGGGTTTCGTCAATAATAGTTCAAATAACACGAAATCGTGAGACAATCACTTAAACATAGCATAGATGACTAAAATCAAAGAGGAAAGCTGTTTTAAAAAAGGGTAGAGAAACCCTAGTTTTCGAAATTTATAAAAAACAAAATTTTCCCGGAGAAGAACCTGAAGAAACTTCATAGCATTGTAAATATGAGACGGATCTTAAAGAAAACCCAAAAATACAAAGGATTAGGGTTTCGTGGAACCCAGAAAAGAGGGCAAACCTCGTGAGTGACCTTGATTCAGGCTAGGGGTACTGCAAACTTACTCAAACGACCGGGGGGTGGCCGGAAATGGCAAAAGACCCATAGGAGGTGAGTTAACCGCTCCAGGTTCATCTGAAGAACCTAGGATGTCACTGAGGGGTTGAGAGGCGGATAGATGACAAGGAGACAGTAGAGAGCCATAGCTTCCGGTGAGGAAACAAGTCGGAGAAGATGAACATGCCCCATCGGAGGGGAAAAGCCAATGAGGCTTCTAGAGATTAGCAGAAAGATAGAGAGATATGAAGAGACGAAGAGAGAGAGTGAGGAGTCTCGAAAAATGAGACGGGGAAGGGGGTTAGGTGGGGATTAATTATGGAAAAAGGGATCTAGGCCGTTGATCTTATTTGATCAACGACTCAGATGTGTTCGGAGCTGGGCCAGGTATGGGGTTGGTTTGGGCTGGGTCGTTCATGGGTTACAGTTGGGTTGGGTATTGGGGGTTTTAGAATTGGCTGTAATTTAAATAAATAGGGCTAAACATTAAATACCCAATTAAACCAAATAATTAATTAATGAAATGGCTAATAATTGTAAAAAGTGAAATTAAAACCAAATATATGAAATAAGGATAATTAACTATTATAAAGATATAAAAATGATTAGTTATTTATTTAAAAAATGGTATAAATGCGTATTTGTGTTATTATTGCAAAAAATGCTGAAATCAACTAAATAGTGCCACTATTGGCTAAATTTGTGAAATAATTAAATCCCAAGGGTATGAAAATAGGATATAAATAACATATTGAGCGAGAAAAAAATGATTTGAAATTATTTATAACATCATTTATGCATAATTATGAATAATTATGGAACATAATATATTAAATAAACAGGAAAATAATTTGATAAAAATACGGAAAATTATGGAAAAATATTGATTACTGTAGAGAGTGAGTTTGAAGGTATATATGCAAATTTGAAAATAGTCTGGGAAAAATTGGGTATCAACAGCTGCCCCTTTTTACCCGAGAAGGATGAAAGAGTTGTCGGGTAAAGATATGATGGCCAATTTTGACTGAGTGGAAATTGGATGAGAGAATTTGGCCGCACCCTGGCTTCTGAGCTGCCTGCATATCCCTGGTTTTACAGGAATCAAGCCGTATGTAGTTCGGGAATCATCAGTGAAGTATACTGACGCTTTACAAGAACGGACGCCAGGTGCAAGGCAAGGTGAACAAAATGGCTTATGGGGTGGGTAGGAGAACTGGAGCGGTCCACTCCTTCCTGGTCAACTGTTCCTAGCCGGATTTCCTGCAAACAAATAACAAGCATATATCGTGCATAATTTAAATATGATGCAAGTTCCCGTTGGACTATGAATGCTGTCTTTGGACAATTAAGGATGCTGTCCTTGGACCATGATGTCCTGGGCCATGAATCGCTTGGTGCGGGATTTGCAGGCTATAAAATGGCATTCTCGGGCCATGCGGATGGTGCCTCCGAACCCTGGTGCCTTTGAATAATGATATGCAAATTGAATAAAAGAGATCCTCAGGGCATGAAATGATGTTCTCGGGCCATGCAGATGGTGCCTCCGAACGATGACTCCTTTGGACAAGTTGGCAATATTTCAGCCCATGAAGAATGTAGTAGCATGATGCTGACAAGACAGAGCTTAGTCTTACGATTTGAGAAAGAAAAGAAAGTCAGAGCTTAGCCTGAAAGAAAGCGTAAATAAGTAGTGTTGCGAAAGGTGATTGCTTTGCAAGGTGGATAGGAGCTTTATGCAGTGAAATAAAATGCAGGGGAGGTAGACTGGAACCTCGAAAGGCAGAATAATAGCCTTATGCAATGCAGGAAATAAAATGCAAGGGAGGTAGCGTAGAACCTCGGAAGGCAGAATGGTAGCCTTATGAAATGCTGAAAATGAAATGCAGAGGGAGGTAGTGTAGAACCTTGGAAGGCAGAATAGTAGCCTTATGCAATGCAGGAAATAAAATGCAAGGGAGGTAGCGTAGAACCTCGGAAGGCAGAATGGTAGCCTTATGAAATGCTGAAAATGAAATGCAGAGGGAGGTAGTGTAGAACCTTGGAAGGCAGAATAGTAGCCTTATGCAATGCAGGAAAAAAAATGCAGGGGAGGTAGCGTGGAACATCGGAAGGCAGAAGAGTCGCCTTATGCAATGCAGGAAATAAAATGCAGGGGAGGTAGCGTGGAACCTCAGAAGGCAGAAGAGTATCTTTATGCAATGCAGGAAATAAAATGCAGGGGAGGTAGCGTGGAACCTCGGAAGGCAGAATAATAGCCTTATGCAATGCAGGAAACAAAATTCAAGGGAGGTAGCGTAGAACCTCGGAAGGCAGAAGAGTAGTCTTATGCAATGCAGGAAATAAAATGCAGGTGAGGTAGCGTGGAACCTCGGAAGGCAGAATAGTAGCTTTATGCAATGCAGGAAATAAAATGCAGAGGGAGGTAGCGTGGAACCTCGGAAGGCAGAATAGTAGCTTTATGCAATGCAGGAAATAAAATGCAGAGGGAGGTAGCGTGAAACCTTGGAAGGCAGAATAGAAGCCTTATGCAATGTAGGAAATAAAATGCAGAGGGAGGTAGCGTGGAACCTCGGAAGGCAGAATAGTAGCCTTATGCAACGCAGGAAAATAAAATGATAGTAAGAGTCCTTAGCTGATGATAAATTTCGGCGATACGATTATTGTGAATAAGCGTTGTTTGCGACGATAGTAAATGTCAGCATGTGCGACGGGTTTGAGAGCGTCTTTTGAGAGATATACGTCCTGCAGAGATAATAATATGTTTTGGGCTTTTGCCGTCTTTGTGCCTGCATCCAAAGAAAAATCGTGAGTTTTGTAAAGGGGAGGGTTAGTTCGCATTCCTCGCTGGCTTGGCTTGTTTCCTTGATAATGATCACCTTGTTTGTATCACAGGGGTAGCGTTGCTAAAAAAAACTATTTTTGAGAAAAACATAACATGCATGGTTTTGTAAAGATATGATATAACTTATAATTTAAAAAAATAGTTTACTTTTGGATGAACCGAAGACCACGACGCGGTTCAAGACGTTGCAACCTCTCTCGCTACGGAATTTTAAGGGTCCTCCTCAAAATTCGGCCCCAGTTTGGTGGGTGAATGCGTCTGGCTGCGGCTTGTGCGATGCTCGGCTGAACTCGCTTCGAAATTTTGAGGTCCCTCCTCAAAATTCTGCCCCAGTTTCCATTCGTGGGGGAAATAAATTTTTTATTAAAATGTGACCGAACCCATAGGGCTGCCTACGTATCCCCTCTCAATATCAATCAAGACAACTCGACTCCTTTAATTAAGGAGTGTAGTTCAAACGGTCAGTCAAGGTAAAATAAGGAAAAGAAAGCAGTCTAATTAAGGCTGATTCTATTAAATTTGGGCAAAGAAATCACATAGTGCATAAATAAAGCCAAGTACATAGTATATAATTATGGCAAGTGGAACTAACCATGTATTTATAAAGTAAAAATAGGGCATCAATTTGAAAATCAATTGAGGATCTCGGATTCTATTCTGATCACAGGGAATCCAAAATAGTTAAGGAAAGCATCATATAAACATGGAAGGGATTCAAAAATGATACATAATTACTGAAGGAATACACAAGATCATGTATTTAAGGAAAACATCACAAGCATGGGATTTTTACACAAAAGGATCAACACAAATCAATAGTCAGTAAGGTAAAGGGTTGAAATTATCAAACATTTAAAAAACATTCACTCGCTGACACAAAGAGATGCTCGTAGAACAGTAGGAATTAGAGGTTATAACAATGAATCAAAGCAAGAGTTCCAGATAACACATAAATGCATAGTCGAATAGTAAATACCAACCCAGAACACTAGGATTTCGTCAATAATAGATCAAATAACACGAAATCGTGAGACAATCACTTAAACATAGCATAGATGACTAAAATCAAAGAGGAAAGCTGTTTGAGAACAGGGTAGAGAAACCCTAGTTTTCGAAATTGTTAAAAACAAAATTTTCCCGGAGAAGAACCTGAAGAAACTTCGTAGCATAGTAAATATGAGACGGATCTTAAAGAAAACCCAAAAATACAAAGGATTAGGGTTTCGTGGAACCCATAAAAGAGGACAAACCTCGTGAGTGACCTCGATTCAGGCTAGGGCGACTGCAAACTTACTCAAACGGCTGAGGGTTGGCCGGAACACGGTAAGAGACCCATAGGAGGTGAGTGAACCGCTCCAGGTTCATCTGAAGAACTTAAGATGTCACTGAGGGGTTGAGAGGCGGATAGATGACCAGGAGACAGTAGAGAGCCATAGATTCCGGTGAAGAAACAAGTCGGAGAAGATGAACAGGCCCCATCGGAGGGGAAAAGCCAAGGAGGCTTCTAGAGATTAGCAGAAAGATAGAGAGAGATCAAGAGACGAAGAGAGACAGTGAGGAGTCTCGAAAAATGAGACGGGGAAGGGGGTTAGGTGGGGATTAATTATGGAAAGAGGGATCTGGGCCGTTGATCTTATTTGATCAACGACTCAGATGTGTTCGGAGCTGGGGCGGGTATGGGGTTGGTTTGGGCTGGGTCGTTCATGGGTTACATATGGGTTGGGTATTGGGATTTTTAGAATTGGCTATAATTTAAATAAATAGGGCTAAACGTTAAATACTCAATTAAACTAAATAATTAATTAATGAAATGGCTAATAATTGTAAAAAGTGAAATTAAAACCAAATAAATGTAATTAGGATAATTAACTATTATAAAGATATAAAAATGATTAGTTATTTATTTTAAAAATGGTATAAATGCGTATTTGTGCTATTATTGCAAAAATTGCTGAAATCGACTAAATAATGCCACTATTCGCTAAATTTGTGAAATAATTAAATCCTAAGGGAATGAAAATAAGATATGAATAACATATTGAGCGAGAAAAAATGATTTGAAATTATTTATAACATCATTTATGTATAATTATGAATAATTATGGAACATAAAATATTAAATAACAAGGAAAATAATTTGATAAAAATACGGAAAATTATGGAAAAAAATTGATTACTGTAGAGAGTGATTTTGAAGGCATATATGCAAATTTGAAAATATTTTTGGAAAAATTGGGTATCAATAGTAATTCTGGAATTCCTTTAATGTACTCGAATGCGCACGTGAGCGCTCAGTATCAGTTGTGCGTCGGCGGCTTGTGACTTCAATGGGTGAGATGTGATTTTTTAACATGTTAATAATGGGCTAGTCGGACGAAGTTGAGGCCGGATTTTGTCTATGGCTTGGGTGTTGAGATTTCATTTGGGTGAGCACAGGTATTGGGGGACGTATATGTCCGTTTGTGTCCTTATTGATGGAACTTGTGACTAGATGACTTCATGGTGAGTGTGATCGGATAGTAGATGTATTCAGATTGTTTTATTGTGACCAAAATGAATTGGCGGGAAATGTAGCAAGAACTATTGAGTATTTGACTTCTGTCTTGAGTTTGAATATGACCTCGAGTTGTGAGTGTATTGAAGGACCTCTCGTGTAGCTGAGTTGTGGAGTGAAGTGGGTTTTCCTTTTATGTTCTGAGTTCCTGTGATGTTTTTTGAGCTGACCAATGCCCAACAACGTTCATGTATTTGATTAGTGTATTCAGCCGTGTTATAACTCCTTTATTATTGTGTTCATTGACGGCATCATGTCGTACTCTCGTAGCCAGGGATAACTTACTCGGCATTTGATGATGGTATTACAAGGATACAAGGAGGAGAAGCTTTGTGCGAAGTTCTCCAAGTGTGAATTTTTGGCTCAGTTCAGTAGCACTCTTGGGACACATGGTGTCCAGTGAAGGTATCCATGTGGTCAGACGAGTGTGAGTAGAGCTTCCAGAAGCTCAAGATTCCTTGACCACAGCTCCGGTGTTAGTATTTCCATCAACTTCAGGTTTTTATACCGCTTATTGTGATGTCTCGAGGGAAGGCATTAGTTGGGTTCTGATGTAGAAGGGTAAAGCGATTGAGTAATAGCTATGATCCTCAGAAGTGTATAGAGAGATATTAGTTGAGGCTAAGCAGGCAGGGGTATCTACTGCGGGTTGTCCCGAGGTGTGTGGTCCTTATGTTGATTTGTAGTAAGTTTCTACCAGTAAATGATGTATGTTGAAATTTGAGTTTAGATCGCTTGTGGAAGTTGGCATGACCATTTCAATGGCGGATGTGAGATTTGTATTTGATTTGAGGGTTAGATGGTTTGGGTCATATGAGCTTATGAAGCATCTAGTTGAATCTCACCACAGTATGGTGGCAGTGATAGCGCATGGGCATTGTGAGTTACTGTTTGTCTTGATCCTTAGCTTTGAGCCAAGTGGGGGAGTTCGTTATTGATAAGTTGATTACACTCTTATTTGTTGTATTGATTTCGGTTCGAGGTATGTTGGTGAATCAGTTATGACTTACAGAGGTGGAGTCTAGGAATGACTCGAGTGATGGAAATTTCTTCGATACAAGTTGTAATGTACTTTACAGATAGTGGAATTCATTGAATGATGGAGTTATACTGGTAAGTGTAGAGCGTGAAATGTATGAGGGTGCTTGTTGCTTCAAAGGGGTGGATTACTTTCCTAGTATGTGGATTGCAAGCGGAGTCAGGCCGTTCTGTTTACTTGGTTAGTGTAATTGAAATTGCGTAGAGTAAATGACGTTCGAGAATGGTTCAGACAGATTCAAGGTTATATGTAGCGATCGAGGAACTTCAAGGTGTGAGAAGGGCTAGAACTGAGATTTACGAGGAAGGTGTCAAGGCTTGTGGTGTATTTGCATTATCATGGATTCTAACCATCAGTATCAGGAAAGTGAAGGCAATGACTTTAAATTCGCATGAAGTCTCTTCAGGGTAAGTATTTCTAATGTGGTGCATTTTGGGATAATTGAGGGAGTATTCAGTGGCTTATGAGCCTTAGACGGTATATTTTTATGCTCGGGTTTCGTGCGGTGAGCCGGGATTGAGAATTGCGGTATGTCAAGAAGAAGTATCAATTCGAAGGTAAGTCAGAAGGAACTTGGATAAATAGGACAGATTGGTAGTAGGTCGGATTGGCATGATAAGGGATATGGTTAGTTCTTTGGGTGTTTATAGGGTAATGAGTTGTTACATGTGTTTCTTAGCAATTCTCTTGGAGTTGGTGGCATGCGTAGCCTGGTTGAGTTAGGAGGATTCAGGCCTGAAAGTTGGTATTGTGCAAATGTGATTCGGAAGTTCTTGATGGTTTTTACAACAGTTAAAGATGCATATTTCTACTGGCGTGAGGGCCATGTGATGTATAGTGATTTTGCTTCTGGATGGGATCAAATGGAAAGTTCTTGGCTAGTTGGGTATGTAATTGTTTGTGGCTAGGAAGGGAGCATGAAGTTATCATATTTATCATAGGATTGCATGGCGTATGCGGTATTGTTTGTATAGTGGAGAGTGGCATATGTGAGGTCACGGTTTAGTTCGGGAAGAAAGGTCAGAACTGGCAGTTTCAGATGATTAGGTAAAGGATACCGCTATTGGGTGGCTGGATGAGAGTATCCATTCATTAAGGACAATGTGTTTAAGGAAATGTGTTTGAATAAGGGTGCTTCATTGGTGTTACGACGCTCTCTTTTTGGATCGACCGCTGATATTCAGGATTTCTTGGTGAGACAGAAGAACTATAGGAGTATCCCCGTGGAATGATTGAGTATTAGAGACATGTTATATATTCGAGTGGTGGAATTAGGATCAGATACAGTAATTGGTGCGCCTCATGGATTTTTGAGACTGGGAGTTTTCATGAACATTATAGTTGTGAACTACGAGGATGCGAGCAAAGCTAGACAGGTGTTAGTATATGTCATGATTCAGTCGTTATGAATGTTCGGAGAGTTATCTACCTGTTGTGGGTGACCAGAGTTGACTTAGAGTTATTGGTAGGCCAGTATGGGTGTTGCAAGATTGAGACGTATTGGTTATGTTCTTTTTGGTTCGGGTGGCATGGTATCGTCCAATTTCCCCGTGGTTATGGAAATGCACTTTGAGTAAATTATGTCGAATTTCGCATGGTTATGGATTTTGAGCAGGATGGCTTGGAGTATTTCATGTGGTCCAGCGGTTGGATGGGATCACGCTCTATAGCAGAGTTAAGTAGAGGGATGATCCTTGGTGTAGGAATTGTGTGATATGGTTTTACAATGTGTATTAGGCTTTTAGCATGATATGGTAATGGCAAGAGTAATGACATGATATTCCTCTCGTGTGAGTCTTCTCTATTTTATGAATTGAGCTTTTGGGATGTTGTTATTGAGTGCACGAGTTGCATAAGTTATGGCTCTGGATGGTATTGACGTCGATCGGACGAATAGTTGTTGGCTTCTACGTGTTCTTCCATCATCAACAATATATGGAAGTGTTAGAGCGAGGCATTGCTTGATAAGAGGATATGTACCGGTATTCCATGTGTCGATGCTCCGAAAATATTTTGGTGACCCGTCTCATGTCTTAGACTTCAGTACAGTTCAGCTCGAGGGTGATATGTCTTACGAGGTGGAGCCAGTGGCTACTTTGGCTCGCGAGGTCAGGAAGTTGAGGTCAAAGGAGATAGCTTCAGTGAAGGTGCACTGGAGAGGTCAGCCCGTGGAGGAGGCTACTTGGGAGACCGAGCGGGAGATGCGGAGCAGATATCCTCACTTGTTTGAGACTCCAGGTATGTTTCTAGACCCGTTCGAGGGCGAACGTTTGTTTAAGATGGGGAGAATGTAACGACCCGGTCGGTCGTTACGTAGAACATGCATTATTTTCACTGTTTCTGCCTTGTCGTAGCTTGGTTAGACTGTTCATGGTTTGTGAGAGTTGGTTAGTTCGGGTTCGGAGAGGTTATAGAAGGAATCGAGACACTTAGTCTCTAAAAGTAGCCTGAGAGTTGGAAAAGTCAACCCGGAGTTGACTTATTGGTAAACGACCTCGAAGTGGAGATTTGATGATGTCAATAGCTTCGTATGAGTATTTCGGACTTAGGCGTATGTTCGGATTTGGATTTTTTAGTCCGTAGAACAAAATCGGCGAATTTTGGCAAAATTAGAAAGTTGACGTGCTATAATTATATTATTTTAGGTGCGGATGAGGTCTATTAATATTATGGATATCAATTGGATAGGATAATAAGTGTACGAGGCATATTATGAGCTATATGGGGTCTAAGGAAAGTTCTAAGTCCAAGCCAAGTTGGAAAATTCCATAATAGACTAAAATTCCAAGAGAATGCGCACAAGACGCTACTTTGGACGAGCATAGATCTCAATATATGAAGGGTTATATGGTGTATAACCTATCAAATTAAAGCTCTTTGGGTATAGTTTCTAACTCATCAAACCGTTCATCAATTCGAGATTTCTACAAGAAGTTATGACCTTTTTACTAAATGGTGTCCGAACAGCTACTCGAGTCTGCGTGGCCTACGCACCATTGCGCAAGCAAAATCAGCATGGAAGTGAAGGGAGGGGTAAGCTGCGTAGCCAATCTACGTAGGCTACGCAGCTCATTTTCTATAAATAAAGGGAGGTTCGGGGAGAGAGAAAAAGATGACTTTTTTGGCCTAAGTTTTGGATTCTAGAGAGAAGGTGGAGCACCCTCAACCTAAATACACATCAAAGGTGAGTTTTATGATATTTCTATAATGGATTAACACTAGTAGTGGTAGTATTAACATCTACATGGATTGAAATTCATTGGAATTTCTTTAATTATCAAGAATCATTCAAAAGGGTTCAAGTTATGGTTTGATCTACCAGAGGTAAACTTTTCACCCTACACTTAAATACAACTATGGATTAAGTATTTGGAATGTATTGTGAAGTAGAAAGTACCAATTGGTTGAAGAATTATGCTAGTCCTTGAAATGGGTATTGTGAGTTAGGGTTCTTGAATGGAGAAGAAGATGAATAGTGAATTTTTGGATCTGGTTAGGATGGTTGGTGATTGTAGTGCTTCAATAACATAATAATGATTAATTATTAAGTCATATAACCTAGATTAGGGCTTAAAGACCAAGGATGAAATCTATTAAGGATAGAAGGGATATGTATGGGCGAAATGGGCTTGTTGAAGACTTTAATTTAGGATTTAAAGGTCCATTTGACATCAGAATTCGATAATTTTTGGTATGGTTGAACTCATATCGGAACAGGTGTTCGGATTTTCTGAGTTTTGTTGGATTTCGGGACGTGGGCCCTGGGGTCGGGTTTGACCAATTTCGAAATTTTTGAGTATTCTTGATAAATTTCGATTGGGATTCATTCCTTAGCATATTATAATGATATACATCTGATTGTTGGTAGATTGTGAGCGCTCGGAGGCCGAATTTCGAGGCAAGGGCATTGCGGAGTAGTGCTTAGCCGGTTTTGAGGTAAGTAACGTCTTCAACCTTGGAACTGAGGGTTCGAAACCCCAAATTATCTGATAATTGATGTTAATTAATGTGACACACATGCCAAGTGACGGGCGTGCACCGAATGTTGGTGGCCGGGTTCATCCGATGACGTTGTCTGATGGTTATTTCAAATTGAGCCTTGTACTGGGAAGGCGGTAATTACTCTGAGCATATTAGAAGTCATGTTAAGTGTAGATGTTAAGGCTTCACGCCAATGTGTTTAGACCGGAATGGTCGATTGTTGCTGTCTCTGTTTGTAGTTATATTACTATCATGCACTCAGTCCTGTTATAGCATATGTTCCATGCCTCCGTCTCACTAATTGCTAGTTTATTTCTATATTATCATTGTTTTGGGCTGATTTATATATGTTGAGGGCATTGTGAGTGAGACTGGAGAGTATTGGCTGAGTGAGGCCTAGAGCCTGGTTTTGAGACAGATATGAGGTCGGACTGCACACCGCAACGATCCTGGAATCATGCCTTCGTTGGCTTGATATAGCGCTTGGGCTATTAGGAGCCCCTCCGGAGTCTATACACCCTCAGTGTGCGCACAAATATAGAGGGACGGATCTTCCCTGGGCATGGATTTTGTCCGAAGCTATTTGGTACATTGAGGGATGGATTGTCCCTGGACATGGATCTTGTCCGAGTGATATGTTCCGGAGATGGATCTTCTCCGTGGGGCTTTACTGGCTTTCTTCCTCAGTACTGGGTGACTATGTCACCGCGTTTACCTGTATTTCGGGATTGATCTTCCCTGGTCTTGACAGCCAAATTCTAGTACTGAGTGGACCCTCTTGTGAGAGTGGGATATTGTATGCATACTGTTTTGATTTCACATGAACTCATGTAAAGCTACGGACATATCTTGGTGTATCTTGCTTATTTTATAAAATTTCATTGTCATGTTCAAGTTGTATGTTATTGTTCATAACTACTGGAGGTTTAGTCCGTCACTGCCTCTCAGCCCATAGGTTGTTTTCGTTACTTACTGAGTTGGTGTACTCACGTTATACACTGCACATTGTGTGCAAATCCAGGTACATCGGGACCCAGTTCTGGTCTGTTATTTGCAGCAGTTCATCAGAGTTGACGAGGTAGCAGCCGGCGATCGTGATCTCGTCATCTCTTCCTTTCTACCTATCATATTTATTTTTAGACTATGTTGAACAATTTCCCTCCTTTGGTCATATTGATGTATTAGCAGCTCATGACTGTGTGACACCGGATCTGAGGCTGTAGGTTTGAGTTGTTTTATTTTCACAAATTGTGTCCCAATTCTGAACTACTACTATTGTGGATTTTGGATTTATTAAAAATGACAATTTCTCTAGTAAATGAACCTAGATTTGTTACAGTTGGGTGGCTGGCCTGGTTCCACAACATGCGCCATCACGACTCCGAATTTGGGTCGTGATATATTTCCTTAATTGGACTCCTGCTTTTTTACCCCTAATTGCTCATTTTTACTTACGTCTGATTTGAACTTTCTTTCCTTAAATATATCATGTCCTTTACCGTTGGGTAATTACCATTAATTAAGGGAATACTATGTTGATCCTGTGTGTAATTGATTCTGTGATTTCCTTAATTGCTGAATGTTGATTTCCTTTACCTTATTTTGTTATGTTCCTAATTACTATATAAACTCTCCTCTATTTTACTTCTGGGACAAGAACATTAGTTCAAAAAACACACTTACACTCTAGAACTCTCTTTTCTTCTCTGCTACTTGTGATAATCACTGATCTAGCCTGCTCTAAGCCAAGGCTAGATATTGAACTGTACTTGCTTTACATCTTGTGTTATGTTCCTTAATTGGTATGTTTCAGTTTAATTTTGAAACCTAAAACTTTGTGTGTTTCATTACTTTCCTAGTTTATCAGTTATGAGTTCCATTCTTGTTCCTGTTTACTGTTCAGTATGCCTAATCATGTCTTGTTCAATATGCAATTAGCATGTCTAAGTCTTGTTTCGTACAATATGCAATTAGTATGTCTAAACTTTAAATGCTTGTGTGATGCTTGTCTAGCATGTTTATTTAAGTTCCTTGCCTATTCTTCTGATGAGATCATGTTAAGTTATCTAGTCTCTTAAGGTAACTCTAGTTGTTTGTTTGATCCTATCTAGTGTTTATTTGCTTTTAACATGGCTTCACTGTAATCCTTGCTCTATGTCTCAACTACCTACCATTATGGCTAACATTTCCAATAGAAAGCTGGAATATCTGGAGCGATGTATAGTAGAGCTGGAGGGCAAAGTCATACAGAGGATCGAGGATTTCCAGAACGCTGAAGGGTACAAAGGAGGATACTTGGCTAGGGCATACCTGTTGCTTGGACTGCGCGAGCTGGAGAACTTGTTTGATGGAACCAAGAATATCGAATCTGGGGAAGTTTCTTCTGGGACCAAATAGACTAGATTTACTTTTGCTTTCATAAATGTAATAAGGCCAAGTGCCATTAGTGACTTATTTTCTATTGTTATTTTCGCATCGTTTTGGGATTCGTCTATTTGGTATCAATGAAATGAGGCATTTATTGGCATCTAAGTTCTCCAAATCAACTTGTCGCTAGGCACCTCGGGCACAACGAGGCTCCTAAATTAGGGCGTGCATTTACATTCTTGCAATATGTGTTTAAATACTGCAAATACTCTTTTCATAATCCTCACTGACTTGGCTTTCTTTTGTTTTTATTTTCTTTCTTTCTGATTATTCCCCTACCCCAAAGGTTGGTTCATACATTCTGGCATCATCAGCATATCATACAAGATCCAGGGGCCCTCCACCTTCTCCTCCTCCTAGTCCACCTAAAGACAAAGGCAAAGCAAAAATGGAAAACTTGAATAACATCCGGAAAGAGAACGCTACACTAGTTGAACATTCAAAGGCTTCTGACAGTCGGGGTACTCAGGTCCCGAATGATGTTGTATCGCAACTTGAACAAAGGCTAATGAAACTCCAAGGGGAACTTGAACATGTTCGGAACTTAGCCAACTTGTCTTTCTCACTCGGCGTCCCAAACGTTAGCCATCCAAGCACTCAGAACCCCGCACCACCTCAAAATACACCCAACAAACACCCACAAAATCCTCCTGCACCTCACCACTATACAACTCCACCAAATCAAACCATCCCATAACAATACCAACAAAACACTTGCCACACTCCACGAAACACCCCACCAATCATTCCTGAACCACAAAATTCCACCAACGATCACCTCTATGCTCAAGCACCAGACTACTAGAATAACCCCATATACGTGGAGACCCTACCTCACTCCACTCAACCCATGTCTTAAACACTAGAGTCCAGCGAGAAGGACATGTTCATCAAGAACCTGGCTGAGGAACTCAGGAAGTTGACTAGTCGAGTTCAAGGCGTGGAAGGAGGCAAGGGGATCGAAGGTCTGAATTATGAAGACCTCTGTATACAGCCTGATGTGGAACTGTCGGAGGGCTATAAACCTCCCAAGTTTGAAATGTTTGACGGTACTGGTGATCCTGGGGTCCATCTGAGGACCTATTGTGACAAACTGGTCGGAGTTGGAAGAGACAAAAAGATCCGGATGAAACTCTTCATGAGGAGCCTTACAGGGAATGCTTTGTCCTGGTATATCAACCAGGATCCTAAGAAGTGGTCTAACTGGGTGAGTATGGCATCAGAATTCATGGACCGATTCAGGTTCAACATAGAGAACGCACCGGATGTCTTTTACATTCAAAATCTCAAGAAGAAACTGTCACGACCCGAAATTCCCACCGTCGGGACCTTGATGGCGTCTAACATTAAACCCATTAGACAAGCCAACGTGATTAATCAAATTTGTTAAATTTTTTTATTATTAAGTGATAACAAGTGAAATACGACTTTTTCCATAAATAATAGCTTAAAATGAAAACAAATAAAAGAAATTCATAACTAAATCCACAAATTTTACGAATTCTCAAAATAACCACACCCAGATCTTTGGAGTCATAATGTCACAGACTATCTATGATTAATACATATAAAGGTCCGAAAGAAATAATACATTTGTTTCTGAAAGACTAAAAACATAAATAAAGGGAGTAGAAGGGGACGCCAAGGCCTGCAGACGCCTGCAGGACTACCTCAGTGTTTTCGGGTGGACTGAAGGAAGCCTCCTAGCTCACTGTCCACAGGGTCCTGTACCGGAATCTGCACAACAAAAAGTGTGCAGGTGTAGTATCAGTACAACTGACCCCATGTACTGAGTAAGTGACGAGCCTAACCTCGGCGAAGTAGTGACGAGGCTAGGACACGACAAATGATACAAGATGTGCAATTTAACAATATACGAAGAGAAAATAACAACAGTAGGAAGTAAACAGTTAAGTACAAACATCGAGGAAACATGCTGGGGAAAAGGGATAACAATTAACTGAAATAACAGGACAAGGCAACAATTTAAATATCAAACGAACAACCGGAATTAACAACACAGAGCAAACAAGTGCACGGAATCACCCTTCGTGCTTTACTCTCATCCTCACCAATACAAGTAAATAGAAATGGCACGACATGACCCCTCGTGTTATAATATCATAACATGTCATGTAATGACCCCTCGTGCTAAAACATCATAACATGGCATGGAATGACCCCTCGTGCTAAAACATCATAACATGTCACATAATGACCCCTCGTGCTTTACACTCTTCCTCACCCAAACAATATCAAGAACAACAACTTGGCAAGGAAATCAACAATAAGAAATATAAATCACAACATCCCGGCAAGGGAATAACAACAGAAATAATATCGTCCCGGCAAGGGACACAACGATAACCAATCTCACCCAAGCGTATAACTTAACAAAATATTCCTCAACCGAACAAATACTCGACAATATTCACAACCAATAATTTCCATCAAACGATTAACCACCAAATTGAAATTTAATCCATAATACAGTAAATATCAATGAAAATCAGCTAATTCATAATAACCGACTCACGGGCATGCTTGATAACAACATATAGGTACTCGTCACCTCACATATATGTTGAACATGGAATAATCACGTAGCAATTAAGACTTAATACCTATTCCCTCAAGCTAAGGTTAGGCCAAACACTTACCTCGACTTCCACGATCAAAATCAAGCCTCAAGAACTGCTTTTCCTTTTGAAATCGACTCCAAATCAATTGTATTTGGACATAATTGACTCATAACATCAATAAATGCTAAATAATTCAATTCCAATGATCAATTATAGACTTCCTAACATTCTTCCCAAAAATCCAAAAATCGACCCCGGACCCGCTTGGTCAAAACACGAGGTTCGAACCAAAGCCCGATCACCCATTCATCCACGAGCCTGAATATTTAATTTGTTTTGAAATCCGATCCCAAAACGAGGTCAAATTCCAAATTAATCAAAAAGCCCTAACTCTACCCAAATCCCTAATTTCTACCCTTAAACTCATGTTTTAGGCCTAGAAATCTAATGGGTGTTGATAAATATTGAAGGAAATGAGTCTAAGATTACATACCAATGAAGTTGCGGTGAAGTTTTCTTCCAAAAATCGCCTAAAGTGAAGTGAAGAAGAAGGAGTTATGAAAATGGGGTGAAATCCCATAAGTGTTCTGTTTTTTACCCAAAAAAAAATAACTGGGCGAAAAATACTCTTCGCGTTCGCGAAGGCTTGACTTACCTGACCTATGCGTTCGCGAGCTTGGGGCCGAATTCGCACAAGGTTAAAGCTACCCAACCCCCAGGTCCCCTCTTTACTATGTGCGTTCGCACCCCCTTGAGTGCGTTCGCGTAGAGCTAAAATCTTGTGCTCCGCGTTCGCACTTGGTGTGGTGCGTTCGCATAGCACTGACCAACCCCCTCCCCAGCGTGTACTATGCGTTCGCGAAGGAACCTATGCGTTCCCATAGCACACTACACCAGACACCAGAAAATGGTTAAAACACCAGATTTTTACTAAGTTAAACACCCCGACGCCTACCCGAAACTCACCCGAGCCCTCGGGGCTCCAAACCAAATATGCACACGACCTCAAAAACATCCTACGGACTTATTCGTGTAATCAAATCACCAAAATAACATCATAAACGACGAATTTAACCCCAAAATCCATGAAAATTTCCAAAACTTCTTAAACATCAAACTTTGCATTTACGGGTCCTAATCACATCAAATGATTTTTGTTTCTTACCAAACTTCACAGACATGATATAAATATTATATCAAACCTGTACCGGGCTCCGGAACCATAATACGGGCCCGATACCATAGATTTCACATATAATTAAGCTTTCAAAAATCCTTTATATTTTCAGAAAATAATTTCTTTCAAAAACTCATTTCTCGGACTTGGGACCTCGGAATTCGATTCCGGGCATACGCCCAAGTTCCATATTTTCCTACGTACCCTCTGGGACTGTCAAATTATGGTTCCGGGTCCGTTTTCCAAAAATATTGACCAAAGTCAACTTTATCCAGATTTCAAATACAAAATTATCATTTTTCTGAGTTTTTCACATAAAGGCGTCCCGACTACATGCCTCGGCTGCGCACACAAATCGAAGTGATATAGAAGGAGGTTTTCATGACCTTGAAACACATAATTAGCTAGAAATCCACGGGATGACCTTTTGGATCATCACAGAAACCCACTGAAACCTTTCACGAGTATGCCACTCGATGGAGGTCGGAAGCGGCCAAAGTCAGGCCGGCATTGGACGAGGAGCAGATGAAAAAATTCTTCGTCCGGGCAGAAGACCCGCAATATTATGAAGGACTGATGGTAATTGAAAATCACAAGTTCTCCGACATCATCAAGTTGGGTGAAAGGATTGAAGAGGGTATCAAGAGCGGGATGCTCACAAATTTTGAATCACTACAAGCCACCAACAAGGCACTGCAGTCCGGTGGTATATCAAAGAAGAAGGACGTAGGAGCGATAATGGTTGCAAAAGGACACAAAACCCCATTCGTATATCAAACCTCTCCACTTGCATACCAAGCACCTCTACCTACTTATCAACCATCACCTCCACCTACATATCAACCGTCACCTCCACCCACATATCAACCCACATCTCCCAGATATTCCCAACCATCCACTGCCTATTACACATACAACTCCCAACCGTCTCATTTTCAGTCACCTCCAACTCGCCAAAACTTCCCAAGACCTCGACCTAACTTTGACTGCAGGCCACCCAAACAATATACCTCCATTGACGAGCCCAATGACCAGTTGTATGAAAGGTTGAAAGCTGTCGGTTACGTCACTCACATCCCTGATGTGGTCACAGATAATCCATCTCAATGGGTCAATCCAAAGAAGACTTGTGCATACCATTCAGGCATAAAAAGACATACCATTGATGAATGCCGCTCGTTGAAGGAAAAAATCCAGGCTTTGATCGACAATAAAATCATCCAGGCAAAGGAGGCTACTCCTAATGTTCGCAATAACCCCCTCCCAGATCACAGGGGTGAAGGCATCAATGTAATAGAAATGGATGAAGAATGGGATCCAGAGGGCTCAATCGGGTGAATCAAAGAAGGTGATGATCCCAAGAAGCCAGCAGTTACACTCAATCCCATTATAGTACAAATACAACCATCAGGATAGGTTGAGGTAACCACATCAGTCCCATTCGAGTTTGAAGTAGCACCACCTACAGACACGCATGTGCTATTTGAGGTTGAAGTAGTACCACCTGCCACGACACCTATTCCATTTGAAGTGTAACGACCAAGCCGGTCGTTTTGTGTGTTGGGACTCCGTTCCCATAAATGACTCTTTCCATAGCCGCTACTCGTGCCTTATGACTTGTGCGGGCAGGTAGTTCGAGATTCAGAAGTGATTTGGCCAGTTCAGGAAGACTTGGTTCCTGAAGGCTAGCATATTTGGCAAAATTTGGTTTTGAGCAGCATTTTTAGCAAAGGACCACAGAATCGAGTTCTGACATCTCTAGCAGCTCCGGATGATGATTTCAGACTTGAGAGTATGTTCTCCTTGGGTTTCTGATGACCTGGGAGTATTTTGGCACCTGAATTGGAACTCAGGATTTCATGTGATTTAGAATTCAGCCTGGAATTGGACCTCATGATATCATGGTCCGAATGGAATTTTGGAATTGGAAATAGTTTTTTATAGTCATTTATGACTTGTCCGCAAAATTTGGGGTCATTCCGAGCAGTATAGACCCGTTCGGCGTATTGGTGAGCCATTGAAATTTTCTGGAAATCCTAAGTTTGAAACTAAGGGGTTTTGGAGAGTGAATCATAGTTTGGATGATGTTTTTAGTATTCTGGGAGCTCGAGCAAGTCCGTCATGTGATTTGGGACTTGTTGGTATAATTTGTCGAAGGCTCGGGTGGGCCCAGGGGTCCCCCGGACCCCAATCGGGGTCAAAAACCAGCAATTGCATAGCTGGTGGGAAATTTACTAGTGTGACCGCACCTGCGGTCCATGAGCCGCAGGCGCGAGGCTCACACCAGTGGAAAATCAATTGCAGGTGCGGCTCCTTCCGCAGGAGCGGCCTTTCCTCTCGCAGGCGCGGCTCCGCAGGTGCGACTTTTTTTCCGGGACCCAGGCCCATCGCAGGCGTGGACAATTTCACGCAGGTGCGAGTCCGCACCTGCGATCCAAAGTCCGCAAAAGCGAGAACCCCCAGTGCCCAGGCCCATCGCAAGTGCGACCCTTTTTTCGAAGGTGCGAGTCCGCACTTGCGATCCAAGGGTCGCAGGGTCGGAAACTGCTGACCAGTCCTATAAAAAGCCCATTTCGTGAATTTCTTCCCAAAACACAATTTTTCCTCCATTGTTGCACACCCCAAGAGATCCAGAGCAGGGATTTCGGCCTAATTACTCAGGTAAGTAATTCTTTGGCCTCCGCATGTTAAAGCCTTCAATTTTTTGGGAATTTCCACTTCCAAATTCATAGAAATTCATAAGAAATTGTTGGGGAGAATAGAGGGTTTTGAGGAAAATGGGAATTCTGATTTTAGGGCCATTGTAGGATGATTAATTGAGTTGATCTTGATCCTTAGGCGACGTATAGCGCATTTCTTTAAGAATTATAATTTTCCGGACGTCGAGGCTCGGAGTTGAATTTGCCAAGTATGTCAAGAATGTGTTTTCAGGGAAAATCCTTGATAAATCCTCCTCGATTCTTGTGTTTTTGGCTAGTTGCGAACCATCGAGGGTGATTCGGAGGATTCGTGCGTCTTGTTTATTGGTCCGTTGACCGGAGGAGTACTTGTCCAGGTGAGTCTCCTTTCCAAACTTTGTAAGGGGGAAATGTCCCCTAGGCTCTTTGTTGCTGATTGTGCTTGTTGAGGGGGCTGCGTACGTACCACATGATGAGAGTCTGTACGCGGCATCTATACTTTATGTTGGGTAGCCATAGGACCCACGAGCATGTTCTAACTGTTTGTTTGATATTATCTGATGTTTTGTACGAGTTATTACTGATATATGATGAAATTGAGCTATGATAGCTGCGAATTAAATGTACATAATATTCAGATAAGAATTATGAACTTCATCAATTGAGTAATTGTGTTACTCCTGATATAATTGATAAAGAGCAAGGAGTAAATGAGATAAGTCTTAATAATGAGCTGTTGAGCTAAACGAAGGTGGTTGAAATTCCTTCCTATACTTGAATTGTTCCATCATGGTGATATTATGAGCAAAGTGGATAATATGATAAAATCCCAACTTTGGCTATCAAGTGAGATGTGAGTATCTGATCCCGCTGAGAGTGGGCGAGTGGGTACCACGGTGTCTAAATACACACACACACACATATATATATATATATATATATATATATAT
>ML271380.1:774-21468 GCA_005239495.1 Nicotiana undulata
AGATCTCCGAGTCCCCTTCCTATCTTGCAGTTGTAGTACTTGTAGATGAAACTATACGGTCTTTTCTATCCAGTTGTACGTATTGAGCAGTAGAGTAGCTTGTGATGTATTGTGATATTCCGGGTTCTGGGGTATAGTAACTGTTTATGCCGAGCGGCGTCGACTTTATTATGATTTATTTCGCTTACTGTTATTTTACCCGTTTTATCTAAATTTTGCTTAAGGTATAGGCTTACCTATTCGTCTAGACTAGGTGCCGTCACGAGACCCAGTCGGAGGGAGAATTGGGTCGTGACAAGTTGGTATTAGAGCTTCTAGGTTCATAGGAGTCACAACATCATAAGCCGGTTTATTAGAGTCTCGCGGATCGGCGCGGAGACGTCTGTACTTATCTTCGAGAGGCTATGTAACTGTTAAGAAAGATCATACTTCTTGGAATCCCTTCGAGACACTAGGTTTCTTTGTTATTTGGATAACATCAATGCAATACCTGGTATGTCACTCCTCAAAGAGGGGCTACACGTGGTATTAGCGCACCGGTAATCATATCCATATCTACCCTTTCCCACCCCGTAAAGGTACTTTAGAGCGAGTGTTGGTCACAACCTCTATTGCATGTTGTTACTCGTCCCTTCCTATTAGTCCTGGAGGAGTTTAGGAATTCTATCCTAGTAGGGAGGTTCTAGGCAGACCCTCAGGTTTAAAGGTAAAACATTAAGCGACAATCAATAACATATAGGACTACAATTAAGGGGATAAGCATATAAACACAAAAGGCCCAAGTACCTCCACAGATAATGCATAGAAATAGCATGACTCAAACACAGTTAAGGTCTGGGTTTTCAGATCCTAAAGCATGGTATCTAAGTGATAATAACAAAGAGGCATATTCGTTTCATAACTCAGAGAGGAAGTCTTAATCAGTTTTGCCTACTGATTTTAAATTTGTTGATAGTTAGATAGTACACATAAAAGAAGCTTGTTTCCAGTTTTAATAACCTTAATTACCTAAGGCTTGCCTAGGCGTGGTAGTTACCCAGATTTATTAAGGAAACTGTGTTGTGTTGTTTGCTTAAACATGTTGTATCTAGGTGTTGCAAAATATAGGATTATTACCAGTTGTTAAAAACGAGGTGGGGCTGTTTTATACGCCTTTTTATACATCAGTAGTTACACTAAGTGTAGTTGAGCGAGTATGAATGAAATCCTAAAACATGGTGTCTAATGCACACAAGAGATACAAAATGATGCATATGCATAATTCCTAAAACATAATTTCTAAATGATTTCAGGATATGCAAGGTTTACATAGGGCAGGATTCCTATATACTCAGAATCATAGCATTTATTAGACACGGTCGCATGAGTGATAGTTTGCCTTAATGTGTTTATCCTAGCACAGGATTTCTAGGCGATAGTGCCAAAATGAGATGCTGAAAACAGTATATACAAAACCTAAGGGGCATGGTATCTAATGCATGACATGTTTTCCACGTGTTATTCCTAAACATGAATTCTATTGCGCACAGAGGAAATGTAAACCTAGAAGCGTGGTTCTTACCCTTTATAGCATGCATAGCTACCCTTTCCCTTTTTCACTATCCAGCCCCAATGTTGTTTACAATAATTATTACAAACCAATATTGAATGAATTACATAAATAGAAGAAAGAAAATAAGAAGTTATACTATAGGGAGCCTGCAAATAGGCCCAAATTTCCATAACCTCAATGCCAGATTGTTTCATAGCCTTTCTCAATATCCGGGTGTGTCAGAGTTCCCTAAGGACCTCAAGGGATCCCAGACAATGCTTACACCCAGATTACATAACCACAATTGAGTAAGTGCAGTGTGGAAGAGCCAGCTCTAATGTATCAGAGCTCAAAGGGATCTCGTAGGGATCCCTGAGCAGTCACACATTAAAGGGGCAGAACTTAAGGGTCTAAGAGTAGAGTGAGAGTGCTTGACATAGTTTTGAAAAGATTTGAGTAAGAAAATAGTTTTGAACAAGAAAGATGAGTTTTGCAAAAACAGTAATAAAACAGTTTGAAAAGAGTAGGCCCATAAGAACAAACAACATTTCCATCTCAAGATCATAACAACACACATAGAACAAGAACTAAGACAAGTCCAGCAACCACAAACAGGGTAGTGAGGGATTGGGGACACATAAGGTACATAGGTGAACATATAGTTGTAGAAGCACAAAATCTACCATATGCTAAGGGAATTCAAGTAGGTATTTCAGAACTACAAAGGACAAAGTAGTCATAAAGTACAACTTGCTTTAGCACAGAGAGTTCAGGCCAGTAATCAGAGAAGCCTAAGTAAAGCAGAATTATAGTGAAGTACACTAAAGGGGGTATCAGTACATAAGCATGCTGAGTTCTAAGGGAGGAGATACATAGCATGCTAAGTGAACTATAGTGCAAATAGGTCAAGTGTAGACATCACAGCAAAACCATAAGTAAAAACATATTATAAACAGGATGAATTGAAGTACTAGAAGAAACATATTGGTTTGGGAACTTGAATTGAAATCAGAACATACCAGTAGAGAAGACAGTAAACACAAAGTGGAGGATAAGGGAGCACAATAGTTAGCCTTGGTTTGCAGCCGGCTAACTTGAAACAGTAATAAATAATACAGAAAGAGAGAAGAAAGATTTTAGTGAGAGAGAGAGAGAGCTTTTGAACCAGTGTGTTCGTGTCTTGTGTTAATGAAAATCAAAGTATATATAGTTTGAAAACAGGTAACAAATAAGGTAAAAATCAAAGTTAATCAGTAATTATGGGACTGTGTATCAAATAATATAAAATCATTGTAAGTGTCCCCTTTAATTAAGGAGTCAAAAATCAGACGGTAATAGAAAGGTAGCAAAATAAGGCAAGATACCATAAGACTGGAATATAACACATAAGGAAATATTTCAACATAGTACAAGTATAGGACAAGTAATTAGGTTAGGTACATAATATCTAATTAAGTAAAAATGCTTGAATATCAAATTGACAGCATAATCAACTATAGAATAAGGTAGGAAAATATTTTATAAGTTACAAAATTAGTAGAGAATATCACAAGAAATCAGTGAAGCATATCAGTTACGGGGAATCAAGGGATTCGAATAAGAGACAATATTAGCCAAAGGAAAGTACCACAGAATAAACACATGATAGGCAAGGATTAGGAACCCTAGTAACCAAAATAGGGTAAAATCACACGAAATTAGGGATTCACATAGAGCATAACATGAATTACAGAATAAATGTAATACAGGCGGGAGGAGTGAAGATTCAAAGACATTGATGAACAAAAATAGAGTAGAACCACAAAATAAGCAGGGATAATAGCAGCCAGAAACCCTAACAAGAAAACATGGGGTAAAAATCACAGAATCACAGAGTGTTCAGGAGAACACAGTAAACATAATAGAACAGGTAAACATATTATCGAAAACAGACTCAGAGCCACCGATTAAAACCAAGAACTTTGGGTTTTTGTTAACAAAAATAACTCAGACAAAAGGGAAAAAGCTCAAATAAAGATTAAACATAATGAAAATCATAAGGTAATACTTAAAATCTGAAGGAAAATCATTTTTGAAAAGAGGTTTAAGAACCCTAGTTTTGAAGATGAAGAATCACTTTATGAAAATCGGAAAAAAACCCTTTAAAACATCAAAAATAGTTCATAACAAGCCAAGATTTGTTACAGATATAAGAGAATCAGAGACTGATAGTTAGGGTTTCATAGAGACAACCCAAAGAGAAGGAGAAAACGTCTTAAGAACCACTGGTTCTAGTCGGAAATAAGGGAATCTTACTCGGACGGCCGTGGATGGCCGGAGAATGGAATGAGAAGTCATGGGGGGGGGGGGGGGGGGGGGGGGGGTGAGTGAACCGCTTCAGGTTCTCTTGAGGACCTTAGGGTAGAAATAATCCGGCGTAAGAGGAGAGACATGGGCTGGGGGTGGTGTTGAGACAACCATAGAGACTGGCAAGTCGACGGCTGGTGAGAACCATGACGGTTCTAGCAGAGAGCATTTGAGAGAGATGAGAGAGTGAAGGGCGGAGAGAATGAGATGGGGAAAAGGGTAGTCTTTAGGGTTTATTTTAGGAAGGGGTAATCTGAGCCGTTGTTCAAAATTGATCAACGGTTCACATTAAAACACAGGTTGGGTTGGGTGATTTTAACAGATTGGGCCTGGGGCATTGGGTTAATTCAATTGGGGTTTGGGCTGATTTTAATAGGCTAGAATTGAAATGAAAATGGCTCTTTGTTAAATACCTAATTAAATTAAGTAAAACAATTTAAAAAATAGCTAATAAATTGTAAAAAATGAATGTCACGCATAGAAATAGTTTAAAATGATTACTTAGTATTTAAAAATACAAAATGATTAATTTCTGGACAAAAATAGCATAAATTATATGATTGGGCCATAATTGCAAAGTTATTGCAATTATTGCCAAAAGGTGCCAATTTGGCTAATTCTAAAATGATTTGGCCTTAATAGGACACTAAATGATTCATGAAATCATGAAATTCTTTTGAAGTCATTTGTAATGCAATTTTATAATAAAATGCTGGATAAATTAATAGAAAATTATGAAAAAATATCAATTGCTATTGATGCATGATTTTGAAGCTATATATGAAATTTTACAATATTTTGTGGACAAATTGGGTATCAACAACACGAACACTAGTTCAGCAACTCTCTCTTACACTTAAAGCTTTCTGCTCACTCCTATTACCTGCTATTTTATTGAACTAGCCGATTGTAAGCCAAGGCTAGTTATTGCACTACACTGCTCTATACTTCGTGTCTACTCTCCGTAACTGGTATGTTCTGATTCAATTTCAGGTTCAAAACTCTATGTGTTTGTTACTGTTTTAGTTTACTGATTTCCAGTCTATGGCTTTTTCAATATGCAACTAGCATGCTTAAATCCTTGTTTCACTTAGCATATATGAGTTATGTCCTGTTCAACTTATAATTAACATGTCTAATAACTTGCCTATTGCTTTCTTTAGTATGTCTCAAACTGACTCTGCTCCATGTATGTATGTTTGGATTGTTTTCCTATCTGCTTATTTAGATTCCATTATTAACCTGCTTTGCAAGATAATTTATTACCCTAAGTAATTATGACTCTATGTTCAACTCTACTCAGTACAACTAGGTTCTCAACCGTCTGTTCTGAAATCCATATATTTGTACTATAGTTTTCTGATTGACTCCTTGAAACTTTTGTGCTCTTGTTGTTATATGTTCTATGTGTCCCCAATTACCATATTCCCTGAGTGAAATCTGTGTTTGAATGGTGTCGTTTAGACTGTTTGGTGATTTCTCACAAGTTCACACTATTTTTCAAAAACTGTTTTATTACCAATCAATTCCTATTTTTTCACAAAAACTTCTTTACTTAAATGAGTCCTTTGCAATACTATTTTTCATATCAAAACCTTTTCAAAACTATGTCAAGCAATCTCACTCTACTCTTAAGTCCCTAGGTTCTGCCCCTCCAGTGTGTGACTGCCTTGGGATCCTTTTGAGATCCCTCTGAACTCTAGCACACTGGGGCTGGCCCTTTCACACTGCACTTACTCAGTTCTTGTTATGAAAGTCTAGGTGTGAGCATTGCCCGGGATCCTTCAGGTCCTTAGGGAACTCTGACGCACCTGGACATGAGATTGGCTATGAAACTTTTGGCATTTGAGGTTATGGAAGGCCTAGTATTCTCAGGATGTATTTGGGCCTACTTCAGGCTCCCTATGGTTTAATTTCATTTTATTTCTTATGTAATTCATTCAGCCATTGGTCTCTAATAATTATTTATAAACAAATATTTGGGTGGCTAGTGAAAAATGGGAGGGTAGCCGTATAGTATTGTTGATGTTATTGGGTAGAAAGCATGCTTTAGGCTTTACATTCAGTATATTTGCATTAGAATTCATGACTTAGGATCAATGTGTTCATCAAAATCATGCCAAACATGCATTAGATATCCTGTTCTTAGGGCTTCATATTTACTGTTTCAACATATCTAGCCTATGTTTTAACGATGTATCAGTCTATCACTTAGAGATCCTGCTCCTAGGACGATAAGTAACCTTGACATAAAACTGTCACTCTTGTGTGCATTTAGAAATTCATGTCTTAAGAATTCTGTCACTCTTGTGTGCATTTAGAAAATCATGTCTTGGGAATTCTGCTTGTATTTGTTTCAGTACGCCTAGTTTAACTAAGATTAGGCAACTGATCATGAAAGGTATAAAAATCGTCTCACGTATAGATGTTGTTTCTGAATAAAACGAGTATCAACCCCTTCATTCTTATATTCGTATCACCTTGAACAAGATGTTTGTAGGTTGAATAATTTCAACACTATTTAAAATAACTTGTAACTGTTATGCACAGTCCCACGCTTAGGCAAGCCTTAGGTGATTAATCTCTATAAAACTGGAAAACTGTTTTGATTGTGTTTACTGCTTAAAGACTCACAGGTTTAAGATCAGTAGGAAAACTTATTAGGACCCTGTCGTTGAGTTTATGAAATAGTGTTTCATGTTTCTGTTTATTGGTGTTCACTTAGATATCCTGTCTTAGGATCCCTTTTCAAATAAAAACTTCATTTGGTTGTGTTTGAGACGTGCTATTTATCTGCATTACGTGTGGAGGTAAATCTGAGCTTTTAACTGCTTCCTTCACTTATCTGCTAGTCCTATTTGTTCTAGCATGTCGCCTAGATATTTTCCCTTTTAAACCTTAGGGGTTTGTCTAGAACTGCCCATATCTAGAGGTCCTAAATTCCTCTAGGACCACAAGGAAGAGATGGGTAACGGCACGCCCAGAGCTCGTTAAATGAAACTCGCTTAATAAGTGCTAAGGGGTGGGACAATGGGTAGATAAGGATATGATGACCCGTGTGCTAATGCAACGTGTAGCCTCTCATTGATGAGTGATTACCCGGCATTGTACAGATGTGATCCTATAGGTTAAACAACTTAGGACCTCCCCGCCCTTTACATATGTGTGCTTAGACTTCTAATCTATCAAACCTTTATTTGTTTATATATGTGTGCTTAGACTGCCTATTTGCTACTTGATTAATTCACAAAGTAAGTTTGGTCGGGACCCACAGTTGTGGACTTCGAGGGGTGCCTAACACCTTCCCCTTGAAGTAATTTCAAGCCCTTACCCAATCTCTGGTTATTCAATCTGTGTTATAAGTGACCCTTAGTAGGTGCCCTAACGCACCTTAATTCGTTAGGTGGCGACTCTTCAAATTCCTTACACCCTTTATCCCAAACGGAAATGAGTTGCCCCAATAATGTCAAAAACCCTGACTAATCCTAAAGGATAGGAAAAAAGGGGCGCGTCAGTTACATTGGTACTCGGTTGAGTAAGGTACTAGGTGTCCATCGCGTCCCATCGGTTTGGGTCATGACAATTAGTTCTATTTGATCCTGGTTCTACGCATCCCTATGTGGTATTGTACTTTGCATCGCATTTGGATTTTCCATGTAGTTCTCTTGATATCCATGTTCATGTATCTACGCCTATTGGTGACTTTACTATGGTGGATCGCGTATATCAATCTCGTTTGGTTTCTATTGGGGATATGAGACCAGGTTGATCTCTTGTTCCTTAGTATAATGGACTTCAATGTTATTTTTGGATATGGATTGGTTATCTCTATACCATGCTATTCTTTATTGTCATGCTAAGACCGTGACGTTGGCTTTGCTAGGGGTGCCGATGTTGGAATGGAGAGGTTCTCTTGGGCATACTTCTAGTAGAGTGGTTTCAAATTTGCTTAGCAGATGGTTGAGAAGGGTTGTTTGGCATACTTAGCCTTTGTTAGAGATGTTACTTCTGATACTCCTACTATTCAGCTAGTTCGAATAGTGAGGGAGTTTCTGGATGTTTCCCTGGTAGACCTACCGGACATGCCGCCCGATAGGGATATTGATTTCGGTATTGATTTGGCACTGAGCACTCAACTCATATCTATCACATCATGTTGCATAACTCTAGCGGAGTTGAAGGAATTTAAAGAACATATGCAAGAGTTGTTGGATAAGGATTTCATCAGGTCAAGTGTATGACTAAGGGGGGTGCGTTGGTGTTGTTTGTAAAGAAGAAGAATTGTTTTATAAGGATGTGTATTGACTATAAGCAATTGAGCAAGGTTACCATCAAGAACAAGTATTCACCATCTCGCATTGATGAGTAATTTGATCAACTTCAGGGTGCTAGGTTATTCTCAAATATTGACTTGAGGTTGGACTATTACTAGTTGAAGATCAGGGCTTCAAACATTCCTAAGATGGCTTGCGGACTTGTTATAAGCATTATGAGATTTCAGTGATATCTTTTGGTTTGATTAACTCCCCAACAACCTTCATGCATTTGATGAACAATGTGTTCCAACCTTATTTGGATTATTTTTTCATTGTATTCATTGATGATATCATGGTATATTCCCGTAGTGCTGAGGAGCACAAGCTTCTGAGAGAGAAGAAGTTTTATGCTAAGTTATCCAAGTGTAAGTTTTAGTTGAACTGGTATCCTAGTGATAGGATGAAGATGGATCCGAAGAATATTGAGATATTTTAGAGTTGGCCCAGACCTTCTACCGCTACGGAGATCAGGAGCTTCTTAGGCATGGCTGGGTATTATCGTCGTTTTGTGGAGGGGTTTTCATCTATTGCTGCCCCATTGACTCAATTGACTCAGAAGGGTTCTCCTTTCAGATGGTCTAACGAGTGTGGGGAGAGCTTTCAGAATCTCAAGACTGATTTAACTACGACTCCAATTTTTGTATTGCCTTCAGGATCAGGGATGTACGTGGTTACTATGATGCTTCGCGTGTTCGTCTTGGATGTGTATTGATGCATGACGGTATGATAATTGCCTATGCGTCGCACCAGTTGAAGCCCCATGAGAAGAATTATCTGGTGCATGATTTGGAGTTAGCAGGTATTGTAAACGCGCTCAAGATTTGGAGGCATTACTAATATGGCGTGTCTTATTAGGTGTGTACAGATCATAGTGTCTCCATCAGCTGTTTAAACAAAAATATTTGAATTTAAAGTAGCGGATAAGGTTGGAGATGTTGATGGATTATGATATCTCTAACATTTATTATCCGGGAAAGTCTAAGGTGGTAGCAGACGCCTTGAGTAGAAATTCAGAGAGTATGGGGAGTTTGGCATTAATTCCAGCTGTGGAGAGACCTTTAGCTATGGATGTTAAGGTATTGGCCAATAGGTTGGTTAGATGGGATATTTTAAGCCGATCAGAGTCCTTCTTGTGTTGTTTCACAGTCGTCCTTGTTTGAGAGCATCAAGGTTCACGAGTATGATGATCCCCATTTGCATGTCTTTGGGGACATAGTGCATCGAGGAAGTGTTAAGGAGGTGACTATTGGTGATGAGGATGTATTGAGAGTTTAGGGTCGGATCTGTGTTCCTAATGCGGTTGGCTTACGAGAGTTGATTCTTGAGGAAGCTCACTGTTCATAATATTCTATTCACCTAGACACTATGAAAATATATTGTGATTTAAAGAATCATTATTGGTGGTGTAGGATGAAGAAAGACATTTTTGGACAGTTGTCGCGGTGTCTAAATTGTTAGCAGGTCAAATATTAGTATCAGAGACCGAGTGGTTAACTTCAAAGGTTCGATATACTGGAGTGGTAGTGGGAGCGTATCACTATGGATTTTGTGGTAGGGTTGACACGAACCTTGAGGAGATATGATGTTGTTTGGGTTATTGTGGATAAAATGACCAAGTCTGTGCATTTATTCAGGTCACAACTTCCGACACTTTTGAATGGTTGGCTCGAATCTATCTTAGAGAGAATGTCTGCCTGTATGGGGTGTCTGTGTCTATCATCTCGAATCGAGGCAGTTAGTTTATATCACTTTTGGAAAGACATTCAGCGTGAGTTGGGCACGTGGGTGGATTTGAGTACTGCTTTTTAACCTCACACATATGGGCAGTCCGAGCGGACCATTCAGATTTTGGAGGATATGTTGAGATCCCATGTTATAGATTCGAAGGTCAATGGGATCAATTTCTACCAATAGTAGAATTCGTCTACAACAACAACTATCAGTATAATATCCAGATGGCTCTATATGAGGCTTTATATGGGAGGCGATGTCGTTCTCTGGTTGGTTGGTTTGAGCCTGGGGAGGCTAGGTTGTTTGGCACTGATCTGGTTTGTAATGCTTGGGAGAAGTTGAAGTTGATTTAGAAGCAGCTTTGTACAACGCAGTCCAGGAAGAAGATTTATGTTGATATGAAGGCTCAGAATGTGGCTTTCGTAGAGGGTGAGAAGGTTCTTCTCAGGGGTTTTCTTATGATAGGCGTGATGAGGTTTGGGAAGAATGGCAAGTTGAGCCCTCGGTACATTGTTCCATTTGATATTTTGGAGAGAGTAGGTAAGGTGGCTTACATGCTTGCTTTGCCACCCAGCTTGTCGGGGCTCATCTGTTGTTTCATAGTTCCATGCTATGGAAGTATCATAAGGATCAGTCACATGTGTTAGATTTCAATTCGGTGAAGTTGGATAAGAACTTTGATTATGAGGAGGAACTAGTGACTATTTTTGATAGGCAGTTCGAAAGTAGAGGTCAAATTAGATTGCATCAGTGAAGGTTCAGTGGAGAGGTCAACCAATCGAGGAGGAGATTTTGGAGATCGAGCATGATATGTAGAGAAAATACCCTCATTTTTTGGAATTCCATGTATGTTTCTAAACTTGTTGGAGGACGAGCGCCGATTTGAGGGGGGGGGGGGGGGGGGGAATATAATGATATAGCTGGCCGTTTTGTTGATTTGAGCCTCGTTTCACAATGATGCTTCCTGTATCTGTGTATGTGGTTTTGTGACTTGCTCTCACGACCCAAAATCCCAACCAATCTAGGGTCGTGGTGGCGCTTAAAACCGCTTTCTAAGCAAGCCAACACTCAACAGAACGTACGAAAGAACTAAAATTAACGACTAACAACAAGATAACAATTTAGTGTAAAAGCAACTCAAAAGTACACATGATAAGTCTAACATCAATGCTAATGTTCTGTCACGACCCAAAACCACCAATTGGGCATGATAGAGCCTAACACACTTGCTTGGCAAGCCGAACATAACAAGAAAACATAGTAACATAATCTAACAAAATAAACAAGTATAAAGTGCCAATACATGATAAATCCCCAAGAACTGATAAATGCAGAGTCATGAGCTCTAATCGAAAATACAAGTCTAAAGCACTATATAACCATATTATCTGAAATAAAGACAAAAGTACAAAATGAAAAGAGACACCAAGACTATGATCGAGATGAAGTGATACCTCGTCTCTCGATGACCAACCACATAATTAAGTGTAGAGAGTAGTATGAATACAATCAACCATATGTACTTAGCAAGTATCATAGCTAACCTCGGTAAGGTAATAGAAGCAAGAATTATAAATGATACTCGCTAATCACTCGTACAGTTCATAAATAAAAACAATAAATACAGAACAGTAATATGATCAAGTCATGACCCTTCTGAAGAAACACCTTGGACACAATTATTTAACATATTCTACATAGTCAAAATCCCGCATATAAAGAAGATATGTAATTAAAGCGGATAGCAGGCAAGGAAGTTGCAAGTAAGGATGAAATGAAACTACCAAATCAAGCACTAGCCAAATTTTCCATAGAATCTCCATAACATTACCAAACCATTGATCAGTTTTCCGCAACTTGCATGTACACCATCAAGAGGAACATGAGAAGGTGACCCTAGGGGGATGGATCCATATCCACATGTTGCACGATGTAGTCACATGCAATAATCAAAATCTGTCTGGGTAGTCACATGCTAAATATCATAATCCGTCTGGCGTGGTTACATGCTCAGTATCACGAATCCGTTTAGCATGGTCACAAGCACAATATCACAATCCGCTGGTGTGTCACAGGCACAATATCACACTCCACCTGGCGTGGTCACTGCCAACCAGTCTAACCCATATTGCACATAAAGCAGATATGAAAGAATACATGTACATGATCAAAGAACATCAAATTTCATACTCCTGGCTGGTATAAGTGACATGCTAAGGTGTATGCATGTGCAAGTGTGATTTCATAGCGAAAATCAGGTAAATACATCACAAAATAGAAACTATCAGGCTTAACTAGTAATTTAACCTCTATGAACCTCACACACAGCTCAAATAGCTCACAACAGATATAAATAAGAGAAACATTCGAGCATGAAGCTTAGAAATTATTTCAAAGCATATCATGGCCTAAGCATTAACTCCGAGCATGGAATATACCCGGGTGCACGCACATGGGCTTAGCCCCACACATGTGCACCACCCATAACATAAGCTATCATAAATAACTTAGGCAACTAGTGCCTCAACCAAATTTAGGTAAGATAATTACCTCAATCAAGCCAAATCACTCCTCTAATAAGCCCTTTCCGCGTGAATCAATCTTCGGACGACTCGAGTCTAGCCAAAATAACTTAATATCATCAATTAAATCCATAGGAAATGATTCCACATAAGAAAGATACTCTCAAATCATCAATTCTCACTCTCCATGTGTAATCAACATCTACTCTCCATAGTCAAAAATCCTCAAATTATACCTTAAGAGGTCGTTTTGTTTGAATACGGCTTATGCCGGGTTAAGTTATACTAGGATAAGTTATGCTGGGATTGTTTTTTATCCATTGTTTGGTATGTTGTATTAAATATGATAATTTCATAATTCGTAAGAATAATGTATAAGTTATACCGGTGTTAATTACCCCATCCTCTATAAGGTATAAGTTATCCATGTGTTAATTTTAATCCTGACATAACTTATACCTGGTTTGCTAACCAAACAAAGTACTAAGGTGGTATTAAAATTTTATACCAGCACTATACAGTCGTATACCTCATACCAAACGACCCCTAAATTTTCATAAACTAGATGAAATAATCCATGGGTAATCAACATCTATCATCAAATGGAATGAATTCCACTTACCTATTCAATTGCCCCAGTGATGGCCTTTTTTTATCTCATTCGTATTCCAAGTCTATTAGTAATTGTTTACGATGTGTGGGTAAGCATGAGGGGATCCCTTTGGTTAGACTAATTGGCAGAGAAGGTTAACGAGGTTCCTGCTATGACCTTTTTGGATTCTTTCTCTCGTCATTCTACTGTTTATCAACAAATATCTAAGGAGGAGGTTAGTTTTATCCTTCCTTTGTATTAAAAGCCTGTTAAAACTCCATAGAATGCTTCTATAAAGTCAGGTTAAGACGTCAAATTTGACAGGGGAGATGAAAAGGAATTCCTGTCTATGCCTACTTTACCTACTTGACAAAAAGAAACAGTGATAACCTTGCATGACCGCTTCCGCTCTGACTAACTGACCGTTGCGCATCCTCTGTAACATCAAGGAAAGGGAAGGCTCAGTCAGAAACACCCATTGCTCACCGCACTAGGAGACACGAAATCGAGGTTGAAAATCTATTACAAAATAAGTTGCTCTTCTTTCATAAGCAAATGTACTTGGAGTTGCAGCAAAAAGTCTCCCAAAAAATGCCCTGAGTCGAGCTCCGCAACTCCAAAAATAAGTAAATAACAAAACCGTTTGAATATAAAACTGTCTAGCAAAACCACACATGCGGTCCACTTAGTCGCACCTGTGACGTCGCTTCTGCAGTCAATGGACCACTTCAATGATCCCCTCCAAAGGCCCGAATGTTCACTTCTACAAATTTTTAAGTGTATATGTGCTTCCGCATCTACGGCCTCACTTGCGTATTTATGCTCGCGCATCTGCGCCTCCCTGTCCGCATCCGCGGACCCAACCTCACCAAGCCCAATGCCGCATCTGCGGCCAATCCATCGTAGGTGCGAAAGCATGAAGACTCAAAAACTCAACAATCCTTCTAAGTCCAAAAATGATCCGCCAACAATCGAAAACACACATGAGAATCCCCCATCCAAACACACCAACGAATCCCAAAACTTAACCCGGACCTACACGAGGCTTCAATGCACATAAAACTATATCGAAATCATGAATCGCACCCCAAATAAAGCCTAATAGGACTTTCAACTTTCAAAACTCATGTCGAACCATACCAAGTCAATTCCGAATGACCTTAAATTTAGCATGCAAGTCCCAAATGACACAACGAACCTATCCCAACTCTCAGACCAAAATCTGAACCTGATATCAACAAAGTCAACTCACGATCAGACATATCAACCTTCCAAACCTTCACCTTTCCAACTTTCCCCAGAAAGCATCAAACCAACCTACAAAACTCCTAATTGACATCCGGACATATGTCTAAGTCCAAAATCAATATACGAAGCTAAGTCTCCCAATTCACTCAATAACCTCCCCAAAACCAAACCAATTAACTCAATAACCTCTCCAAAACCAAACCAACCACCCCGGAAAGTCACATACTAACAAATACACATATGTAAAGCATCAAATGAGGGATACATGCTAAAATATTCAAAACAAAAGTTCGGGCCGTTATATTCTCCCATTCTAAAACAAATGTTCGACCTCGAACAGGTCTAGAATCATACCCGGAGTCTAAAAAGGTGAGGATATCAGCTCCGCATCTCCCACTCGGTCTCTTAAGTAGCCTCATCGACAGGCTGACCTATCCAATTAACCTTCATTGATGCTATATTCTTCAACCTTAATTTCTGAACCTGCCAATCTAAGATGGCCAGCGGCTTCACAACTTAAGTCAAATTCCCGTCTAACTACACCGTGTTTAAGTCCAAAACATGTGACAGATCATTATAATACCTCTAAAGCATAGAAACATGAAATAGTAGGTGAACTCTCGATAGGCTAGGTGCCGAGGCAAGTTTGTAGGCCACCTATCCAATCCTCCCAAGCACCTCAAAAGGAGAAATATACCTAGGGCTCAGCTTGCCCTTCCTTCCGAACCTCATAACACCCTTCATGTGCGAAACTCTAAGTAGAACATTCTCACCCGTCATATATGCAACATCACGAGCCTTCCTATCAACATAACTCTTCTTCCCAGACTGTTCTGTATGAAGCCTCTCTTGAATCAACTTCACCTTCTCCAATGCATCACGGACCAAATTAGTTCCCAATAACCTAGCCTCCCCTGGCTCATACCTACTAACCAGAGAATGATATCGCCTCTCATAGAAGGAATCATAAGGGGCTATCAGGATACTCGATTGATAGTTGTTGTTGTAGGCAAACTCTACTAACGAAAGTAACTGATCCCATGAACCCCCGACAACAACAACACAAGCACGTAACTTGTCATCCAAAATCTGAATAGTGCACTCGGACTACCTGTCTATCTGGATAAAATGATGTATTCAGCTCAACCTGCGTGCCCAACTCTCGTTGCACTTCTCTCCAAAAATGCAATGTGAACTGAGTGCCTTGATCCAAGATAATAGATATGGGAACACCATGAAGGTGAACAATGAAGATAAATCCTAGACAACTACTCTAAAGAATAGGTAGGCATAACGGAATGAAGTGTGTTTAGGCGGTCTATCGACAAAGACACATACTACATCGAATCTCCTGAAGGTTCATGGAAGTCCAACTAAAAAATCCATCGTGATACGCTCCCACTTCCACTCTTGAATATCAAACCTGTGAAACAAACCATCGGGTCTCTGATGCTCATACTTCACCTGCTGACAGTTCAAACACCGAGCAACATACTCCTCAATATCTTTCTTCATCCTCTGCCACCAATAGTGATGCCTCATATCTTGATACATCTTCGTGGCACCCCGATGTGTGGAATAACGCGAATGATGGGCCTCCTCAAGAGTCAACTCATGCAACCCATCCACATTCGGAACACAGATCTGACCCCGTAGTCTCAATACACCATCATCACCAATAGTAATCACTATGTTGCAATGTGTCCCCTAGGACAAGCAAATAGGGATCATCATACTGACACGCCCTGATGCGCTCAAAGAAAGACGATCGTGAAATCGCGCAAGCAAAAAATCTACTAGACTTCGAAATATCCTACCTCACGCATCGATTGGTCAAATCCTGAACATCAAATGCTAACAGTCTCTCCCTAACTGAAATATAAGCAAGATTTTCCTTGCTCTTAGCCTTCCTACTCAAGGCGTCGGCCACCACATTGGCCTTCCCCGGGTGATAAAGAATGGTGATATCATAGTCCTTTAGTAGATCTAACCACCTTCGCTGCCTCAATTTCATATCCTTCTTCTTAAATAAATGTTGGAGACTCTTGTGATCCGTGAATACCTCACATGACACGTTGTAAAGATAGTGCCTCAACGCCTGAAAAATAGCTGCCAACTCCAAATCATGTACATGGTAGTTCTTCTCATGGGGCTTCAACTGATGCAAAGCCTGAGCAATGACTTTAGCCTCCTGCATCAACACACACCTTATTTCAATCCAAGAAACATCACAATAGATTGTATAAAAACTTGATCCCAAAGGTAAAACTAGAACTGGAGTTATAGTCAAGGCGGTATTGAGCTTCTGAAAGCTTTCCTCGCACTCATTATACCAAATTAATGAGGTACTCTTCTGCGTAAATCTAGTCAATAGGGCTACCATATATGAAAACTCCTCCACAAAACAGCAATAATACCCAACCAACCCGAGGAAACTCCATATCTCTGTAGCACAAACCGGTATGGGCAAACTCTGAACTGCTTGAGTCTTCTTTGAACCCACCTTAATCCCCTCAATGGATACTACATGACCCAAGAATGCCACCGAATCAATCCAAATCTCACACTTGGGGAATTTAGCATATAGTTTCTTCTCCCTTAATGTTTGAAGCACGATCCTCAAGTGATGCTCAAGATCCTCCTGACTGCTAGAATGCACCAATACATCATCAATAAACACAATGACAAAGGAATCAAGATTCCGCTCAAACACACTATTCATCAGGTGCATAAAGGCTACTGGGGCATTGGTCAGCCTAAAAGACATCGTAGGTCCTGAATGTCGTCTTCTGAATTTCTAAAGTCTGGATCTTCAAGTGATGGTACCCTGATCTCAAATCAATCTTCGAGAATACCCTAACACCCTAAAGATGATCAAATAAATTATCTATACGTGGTAGTGGGTACTTGTTCTTGACAATTACCTTGTTCAATTGCTTGTAGTAAATATACATCCTCATAGAACCATCTTTCTTCCTAACAAATAGAAATTGTTCACCCCAAGGCGACACGCTGGGCCTAATGAAATCCTTATCAAGTAATTATTAAAGTTGTTACTTCAATTTTTTCACCTCTATGAGTGCCACACGATACGGAGGAATAGAGATGGGTTGAGTACTTGGCACAAGGTCAATACCAAAATCAATATCCCTATCAGGTGGCATGCTCAGCAGGTCTGCAGGAAACACATCTGGGAAATCCTTTACTATCAAAACCGACTTAATGGTAGGAGTATCAACACTAATATCCCTCACGAAGAACAAATATTCAAAACACCCCTTCACAACCATCCGTTGAGACTTCAACTATGAAATCACCCTACTAGGAACACAATCTAAGGAACCTCTCCACTCAACCCTAAGAAACCCCAGAATCACCAACGTCACGGTCTTAGCATGACAATCAAGAATAGCGTGACATGGTGACAACCAATCCATGCCCAAAATCACGTCAAAATCAATCATACTGAGCAATAATAGATCAACCCTAGTGTCACAACCCCTAATAGTAACCATACATAACTGATATACACGATCCACCATAGTAAAATCCCCCACAAATGTAGATACGTGAACAAGAATAACCAAGGAATCACGAGGCATATCAAAATAACGAGCAAATTAGGACGACACATATGAATTGGAACCAGGGTCAAATAACACTAAAGTATCCCTGTGGAAACTGAAAAATACTTGTGATCATGGTGTCGGAAGCAACTGTCTCTAGTCTGCATGGAAATGCATAGCGACGGGCCTGACCACCACTAGATCGACCTTCCCCTCTAAGGAGACGTCAAACTGCCTGAGCCCCACCCCTAGCTGTTTGTGCAGGTGGTGTAGCTGATGATATTTAAATCATAGGTTGTGAGCTCTACTATGGAAACCTACGTAGAAGTCTGGGGTAATCCCTTTTGATATGACTCAAGTACCCACACTCGTAAAAACGCCTCATATAGGGCTGATGTCCTTGATAACCCGAAGAACTGCCTATGGAAACCTAAGCTGATAGAGCGTGGTAAGAACTCTTTGCCGGCTATGCACTAAATGATGACTGAACTGGGCAAGAATTGTTTGAACTATGGCTAACTAAATAACCACAAGGAACATAACGATCTGCTTAAGCGGGTCTAAAAGGATGACCTCTGTTGTAATGTGATTGTCCTCCAAATGAGGCACTACTGAAACCACTTGGACCACGAGGCCTCTTGGCCTCTTTATCCTCAAGATCAAGCCTGTGAACTTACGTTAAACGTCTAGCAATCTCTACCACCTGGTCAAATCTAGCCTTTATCTTAGCCTCTCGGGCCAAACTATAACGTAAACCATAGTTGGGCCATCAATGAACCTCATGATCTTCTCTCTTTCAGTGGGAACAGACTATATAGTATGATGTTCCAGATCTGCAAATCTCATCTCATACTGGGTCACAGTCATATTCCCCTGACGTAGCTGCTCAAACTCCCTATGCAGCTCCTCTCTGCGAGTCTGTGGGATAAACTTCTCTAAGAAGAGAACTGAGAACTCATGCCATGTAAATAGCGCTGCGCCGGCTTGCCTACCTAACTACCTCTCGTGAGCACTTGAATTTGTTAAGAAGTTTATAAAAGTTAAAGTGTGGGGTGGTTGGCTTGGCGTTTGAGTGGAACTATTGAACTAAGGAGAAAGGTGCACTGTTTTGAAAAAGTAAGAGCCACTTGAATCGAAAAAGAAAGTAAAAAAAAAGTAGTGTATGATTGTGAAAAATATTCATTGATAATGGTAGCTCTTGATGTATTTGTGCTTAAAGAAGTAGGGAGTTAATGTATATTGATGTGAAGGTGGAGTTTTGGTTTGTCATAAGTGTGAGGTTTTGAATGGTTAATTGTATGTATTAAAAGTGCTTAGGGAGGTGTAGTCACTCTTATATCTAAATTTATCCTACCCATCCTGCACGCTACATTACAACCTACAAAAGTTCTACTTGATCCTTGACTGAATGAGCTCAATTAGTAGATTAGTACTCTGCGGGAAAGCCTATGGTACGTCTTTTGTGACATACAAATGTTGTTTCTGAGAGTGAGCGAATTCTTTCTATCTTGAGTTCCTAATTTTCTTAATTTATCATTGTGTGTGGAGCTACTCTCTATTGTTATGTGAGAGCACTTGATTCATGAAGGAAAGTTAATGTCGTTGACCTCTGTGTTAGAGTAAGTGAACGGGTTATAAAAATGTATGGTTCTTTTGAGTCAAATATTGAGGTGACGATGTTACGGTATTGTACTTAATTTGTTTTAAATATTTTTGCTGTGATGAGTTATGAGAGTTGTTGAAAAAGGTCGTGTCTATATGAAGTGTGGTTTGATTGCTCGAGGAAGAGCAATGGTTTAAGCGTAGGGTGTTGATGGTAGGAGATAATTGTGTATTTTAGTCGCTTGTTACACTCTAATTCACAACACTTTACTTGTGTTGAGCTTTAATTGGTAGTGTTTTGCACTTATTGTGTGTTTTATGCCTTGTAGTAGTGATTCCGAGTGATGTAGATGTTATGGATCTATTTGGAGCTTTGAAGTCTGAGTAAAATCCCAAGGGATTAAGCTAGGATCCTATTTTGGGGTCGAGGACCAAGTTCGGACGTCAAAAATCAAGAAAAATCTATACTCTGAGGAAACATCAAAACCGCGACGCATGGTGAGGCGCTACTGTACATAACCTGCAACCTTTCAATTGTGTAGCTCTTTGGGAATATCCACTAATGCCCCGCATGGTGCGTCGCCCCATGCGGTGTGCCCGTGTAAGTTTTACAGAGCAAATGTCCTATTTTAGCTAGGAGAAGGTGGTTTGGTCTGGGACCGACCCTATTTGGTATAAATACATGGAATGTCGTTATATTGAAGGACTTTGACACTTATTCGAGCTAAGAAGTTTAAGGAGGAGTTGAAAGAACACGACCACTGGGATTTCATCATTCCCTTACTCAAGACCCGAGTTTGGATTGAATTTATGTTTTCTTATACTTTAACTTTATTTGTGATGAATTTCTCCATATCTATAGAGTATTTCTCTTTAGGGTTTGATGCAATTGGTGTATTGATAATTGTTTCTTGATTATAACTCTAGTTTTATGTATTGAAGCATTTTTGGATGATTTAACTACTGCATCTATATTCACTAGTTCATGTAATCGAGAGAGGCATAGCTTGTGATATCTTTGTGTTATATTGCTGGTTGAATTCATAGATTCTTCTAAGTAATCGAAAGAAGCTAGTTGAATCATTGGTTAAACCTATCTAGGATAATAATCGAAAGAGATTTTCCTAAAAGACCAATCCACTACGCATTCTTGCATATCTTCACGTTCTTAAATTGGTTCATCTTGTGAGGTTAAGACTTAATCGAGAGAGGAGTTTTTTTTTTTTTTTTTTTTTTTTTT
>ML271380.1:21535-120099 GCA_005239495.1 Nicotiana undulata
CTAAAAGTTTAAACTGATAATTGAGTGAATTCGACAGACTAACTTGAACATTAGAAGTGAATTATCTAGAGTTAGATCCTGAACAATTATCTTGCACTTATCCTATCAAAACCTATATTTTCTCCCACTAATAACTTCCTTCCTTATCTTTCTTTCGATTGTCATTGGTCAATAGCTTTAGACTCTTAGTTAATTTTAGTTAGAAATCATATAAATCTAAAGTTTTGATCATCTTGGATATAAATCAAGCTAGAAATTGCGAGAATACTATCTAAATGCGATCTCTGTGGATATGATATTATACTATACTATATTTTATTAGCGAGCATAATTTAAGTGTTTTTTTTGCGTTCGTCAATCCTACCTTTGCGTTTGTAATGCACGCCAAACACCAACAAAAATTAGCTATCTCAAACATGCTTCAGGTGGTCAAAAACTCACCTCGGGACCCCATCCAATCTTATCAACAAGTCCATAAACATTATCTAGACCTATCTAAGGCCTCAAAATATATATGAAAAAATCACATATAAGAATTGATAATTAACCACTTGATGAACTTTTCTTATGTTCAAGAACATCTTAACTTCCAACCATGAGTCTGATTCATGCCTAAGCACCTCGGATCGCAACCAAACTTTGCACATAAGTTCCATACAACAACACGAACCTATCCACAATAATCGGATCTGATAACCTCAAAGTCAACCATCAATCAAACATATGAGCTCTCCAGTTCATCAAATTGCAGGCTTTCAACATATAGATTCAAAGTCTCATAGGAACATCCAAAAACAAATCTGAACACACGTAAGTCCAAACTTATTATGCGGACCTATTGGAACCTTCAAATCATCAATTCAGGTTCGTTTACTCAAAAGTCAATCCTTGGTCAATTCTTATAAGTTAAGGCTATAAAAATAGAACTCGATGTTCCAATTTACTCACAAACCTTATTGAAACCAAATTAACCATCCCCGTAAGTCATAAAATATCAAATAGACATACATAAAGAATCCAATAAGCGAACAGGGATCTAATTCTCAAAACGACCGATCTAGTCGTTACATTCTCCACTTCTTAATCAAACATTCGTCCTCAAACAGGTTTAGGAAAATACTGATATACTGAAAAGATGTGAAAATCTGCTCCGCATATCTGATTCGGTCTACAAGTAGCCTCCTCACTCGGTTGGCCTCTACAAATCACCTTCACTGATATGATCTCCTTTGACCTCCACTTATGAACTTGCCTATCCTTGGCTCTTCTTCATAAGCCAAATTCTCGTCTAACTACAATCTGCTAAAGTCCAAAACATGCAACTTGTCTTCATGATACTTCCGAAGTATAGAAACACGGAATACTAGATGAACCCACAAACAACTAGGAGGAAAAGCAAGCCTATAAGCAACCTCTCCAACTCTCTCTACACCTCAAACGGACAAATAAACCTCAGAATAAGCTTGCCTTTCTTCCCAAACCTCATCACTCCCTTCATGGGTGAAATCTTTAGAAGTAGCTTTTCACCCTTCTTAAATGCCACATAGCGAACCTTCTTGTCTGTGTAACTCTTCTACTTGGACTAAGTTGTACAAAGTTGCTCATCAATTATCTTCACCTTCTTCAAAACATCCCAAACTAGACGTGTACCAATAACCTAGTCGCACCAGGCTCAAACCAATCAATAAGACAACGGCATTGCCTAGCCTATAAAGACTCATACGGAGCCATCTGAATGTTGGATTGGTAGCGGTTGTTGTATGCAAACTCCACAATGGTAGAAACTAGTCACAATGACCTCCAAAATTAATAACACAATATCTTAACATATTCTCAAGGTCTAAATAGTCCACTTGGACTGGTCATTTTCCTGTGGGTGAAAAGTTATGCTAAGATCCACCATTGTACCCAACTCGCGTTGAACGGCTCTCCGAAAGTGTCAAATGAACTGAGTATCCCGGTCCGAGATGATAGAAATAGGTATACCATGCAAGTGAACAATCTATCTTCTGTATGTTCGACCTAACTTCTCTTAAGTGTAAGAAGTCATCACTGGAATAAAAGGTGTGGACTTAGTCAATCTATCAATAATGACCCAAATGGCATCAAACACTATAAAATATCTATCATTTAGTGGAAATATTTAGAAACGACTTTATTCATGGCTACAAATATTATATTTATTGTGGAGACTTTAAAAGTCGCTAGAGAAGACAAATATTTAGAAGCAACTTTCTTAGTCACCTCTAATATATGCCACTGAATTCTAAATTTTTAGTTCCCGCTATTAACAAAAATTTGGCTCCAAAGTTTAGGAGCGACTTAAAATATGTCACCGATGTAGGTCTTTTGGAGCGACTGGGACGCTACTATAATTAAAAAAATCACTTAAAATAACATAAATAAAAAGAAGCATACAAAGCAAATTAAAAACTAGTTTAACATGAAGAGAAGCAGACGTCTTATGAAACTTCTCCGTCTCACTCTCTCTAAACAAAAGGGGTTTCTCCCAAATCTTATTAAACGTTATCAATCCAATTTCCTCAAATATGTTAAATCTATCCTCAAATTGCAAATTTTAATCGAGAGCCAAAGCCCTAATCAGAAATTGTATTCTCAAATCAGGTATGCGTCAGTATCCAAAATTCTTTTGGGTGGTGCATGCAGCTAGTGAGAATGATTATTTCTATAATTTCACCTTTAATTTCTCTGATCCATTTGAAAATATACAAGAATCGAAAGTAATTTTTGTTGAACAACCATCGCCTAAAGCCCTTCTCAATGTCGACTGCTCTTTCACTTGGTAAGTCGAGAGCTTTATTTTTTTTTTAAATTTAGACCTTTTGGTGATTGCATGTTCGGTATTCCAGTCAAAATCCTAAAACAAGAGGTTATGTGTTATGGGTCTTCATTTTTCTTGATATTTTCCTATAGAACCTGCAATTTTCGTATGGAACCAGCAAATGTTTCTGTGGAACCCGCAAATGTCTAGTTATTGAATTGGTGGTATTTCTGTGAAATCTAATGATCGGTAAGAAAACCATTTTGGTAAATTGTGGTACCTATTGTAACTCTTTATATGTTTGATCACAATTTTGGCTTGTGTGAATCTCTCAGTCTTGGTGTCATATTGTTGTAAAACAGGTTTATGGTGAAGTAAAATGAAGTTTGATTTTTGTTTTAGAAATAAATTCTCAATACTTTGCGCAATCTAATTCATATGTTCAATTACTTGTTTGAACTTGAAGTTATACTTGATAGGAGACATTGTTATTGATTATAATTGTCTGTAACATGTTTTTCACTTCTATATATGTCACCCCTTGTACAATTAGCAGTAACTTATGAGAATTATAAAACTGATCTTGTGTTTTTTTCTTTAATAATAAGGACAAGGTTCTTAAATAGTGGCGACAATGAAGGAGGATCTTGAAGCTAAGATATTTAATATTTTATTTTTTGGTTATATCTATATGCATAGAGTGACAATGAAGTATATCTAAGGCACTTAATATTTTCCTTTTTGGTTATATGTACATGCGTACAGTGACAAAGATGTATTACGTAGTACATATGTAATTAATCTTTTAGTAAGGGAAGTGTTTAGTATTTAGTTTAAGAAATTCGTTTGTTGTTTGTTAAATACTATTGGGTGCTTTTAATACTTATAGAATAATATTAGAAAATTATATTAACATTGAAAATTTATTATAATTTTGATCATTACATTTGCTGAATTAAATAGGTTTAAGTGGCTATCTTGTTCAACACAAAGTATTTGTTGCGATATGGAAGTTTCCATTGATGGTTCAATAGCTTTTATATCCAATATCCTCGCCACTAAACTCATTCTCTAGTGGAGAGTTTCAATTGCTAAGAAATATCACTCTCCAGTAGCGATATTAAAATTGCCGCTAATGGCTAATCGTCTTTTGTGGTGACTGAGTCACCACTAAAAATCACTCTCCAGTACCGTTATTAGAGTTTCCATTGATTGCTAATTATTTTTGTGGAAACTAAATCGCCACTAAAAATGACTTTTCAGTAGCGATATAAGAGTTGCCAGTGATGGCTAATTATTTCTGTGGTGACTAAGTCGCCAATAAATGTCATTCTACATTAGCGCTATTAAAGTTGCCACTGACGATTAATTGTTTTTCAGGCAACTGAGTTGATACTAAACGAAATCTGTTTTGGTGGAACTCATTTTTGTGGCAAGTAAGTTTACTTTTTGTAGCGACAAAGTCGTCACCAAAAGTGCACATTCTATGGCGACCTCGTGTTGTCGCCACTAGTAACATTCAGTAATAAAATTACTAACAGCAGTTGCATAGTTGCTACTGTAACAATTTAAGGGTGACTATCAGTGGGTTTGTAGCGACATTGGCCGCCACTAAACGACAGATTTCTTGTAGTGATACTTCTTAAAGGTCATGAAAATCCTAGCACAAAGTCCATAGTGATGCTCTCCCACTTCTATTCATGTATCACCAACCTCTAAGTCAAACCACTTGGTTTCTGATGTTCATACTTCACCTACTAGAAATTCAAACTCCGTGAAATATGTCTAACAGTGTCCCTCGTCATCGTTCCCGCCCAATAGTCCTGCTTCAAGTTAGAATACATCTTTTTGTGGCACCTGGATAAATATAATACATCAAACTATGAGCCTCCTAAAGAATCAACTCGCTCAAACCATTGTCATTAGGAATACAAACTCGACCCTGAAGTTGCAATGCACCATTATCTCCAATAATCGCCTTCTTGGAACCACCTCGTTGCATTATTTTTTTCAACACCAAAAAATGTGGTCATCATACTGGAAACCCTCAATACGCTCATACAAGGATGATTGTGCAACAATACAAGCAAGAACCCATGCTTTCCATAGCCAAAGGCCTCTCTTTATCTTAAACATATGCCAAACTCCCCATGCTTTCCGCCTTTCTGCATAAGGCATCTGCTACCACAGTCGCCTTACCCAGGTGATACAAGATAATGATATTATAATCCTTCAATAAATTCAACCACCTTTGTTGCCTCAAATTTAGATTATTTTTCTTGAAAATTTGATAAAGACTTTGATGATCAGTGTAAATCACACATGACACACCATACAAGTAATGCCTCCAAATCTTACATGCACAATCACTACCAACTCTAAATCATGAAATGGATATTTTTTTCTCGTAAGGCTTCAATTGGCATGACGCACAAACAAAATCGCCCTCCCTCCTACATCACAACTGCACCAATACCAATAGGAGAAGCACCACAATACACCATGTATGGCCCAAATCTAAAAAGAATGCCCTTTTGAGTCAACTTAGTTTATGGAGCTGCAGTAGATGAAGCTCCCTTTACAAAGCAACAATAATAGCTTGTCAAACCCAAGAAACTCTAAAAAAATTTAGCTAAAGTAGGTCTATGCCAATGAACCGCCTCAATCTTCTTGGGATCAACCTTAATAACATCACCAGAAACAACCTAGTCCAAGAATGCAAAGGAATCCAACCATAACTCATATTTCAAAAACTTGGCACAAAGCTTCGGATCCTTCAAAGTATGAAGTACTACTCTCAATTGCTTCTTATTTTCCTCCTTACCACAAGAGTAAACCAAGATATTATCAATAGATACAATCGTAAAAGAGTTCAAATAAGGCTTGAGCACCATGTTCATCAAATTCATGAACGCCGCTGGACCATGAAAACTAATAATAACCATAACGAGTCCTAAAAGTCGTCTAAGGGATATCCATAACCCTATCTTCAACTGGTGATAACCCGATCTAAAGTCAATCCTTGAGAACACCTTAGTACCCTGAAGTCGATCAAGCAAATCATCAATCCAAGGCAATGGATATTGTTCTTCATAGTAACCTTGTTCAATGTACATACTCATGGAACCATCCTTCTTCATCACAAACAATACTGGCATGACCCAAGGAGAAACTCTAGGTCCAATGAATCCCTTATATCTTGAAACTACTCCTTCAATTCCTTCACCTTAGATAGATCCATGGCATGGTGGAATAGTTAAAGGTTGAGTGCCTAGTATCAAGTCAATACCAAAGTCAATATCCCTATCTGGTGGCATTCCTAGCAAATCCATAGGAAACACCTTCAGAACTCTCTCACAACCGGTCTGAATCCATGGAAGGAACCTCTACACTAGAATCCTGAATGAAAGCCAAATATGCTAGACAACCCTTCTCAACAATATGATGAGCCTTCATGATTGAGATCACCTTACGTGTAGAATGACCAAGTGACCCTCTCCACTTTAGTCTAGGAAATCTTTGCATAGCCAAAGTTACAGTCTTGGCATTACAATCCAAGATAGCATGATATAAAGACAACTAATCCATGCCAAGAATCACCTCAAAGTCCACCTTGTCCAATAACAGAAGATCCGCCACAGTATCATACTCATTAATAGTAACCACACAAGACCAATAGATACGATCCATCACAAAAGAATCTCCAACAAGTGTAGACATATAAACGAGAATATCCAAAGAATCACAAGGCATACTCAAATACGATACGAAGTAAAGTGACACATATAAATAAATTGAACCCAAATTGAACAATGTTTAAGCATCTCTATGACAACAACAACAACAACATACCCAGTAAAATCCCATTAGTGGGGTCTGGGGAGAGTAGAGTGTACGCAGACCTTACCCCTACCCCAAAAAGCGCAGAGAGGCTATTTCCAGGAGACTCTCGGCGCAATAGGAGAGACAATAATATCATAAAAGAAACAGGAGAAAAAGGCATGTAACAACAAAAGTAACCAGAAAAAAAATAACAACAACAAATAATTGAAGGACAATAATACAAAACTATGCAAAACAACAATGTGAATACAACAAAGACCGCTAACAAACCTGAACGAAATTCTACCTTTGATGACCGCATCAAAGGAAACTGCCTCAGGTCTACCTGGGAACCTGGCGTCTACCTCTAGGATGACCTCTACCCGTCTGACCTCCACCTCTAGCTGGCTAGGTAGGTTGTGTATCAACTAGGGATGGAACCATAGTTTGAGTGCACTGCCGTGGTGTAGCACTCTACAACCTCGGACAATGCATCCTTATATGCCCCAAATCCCTAACTCAAAATGTCGTCTCTGATAGTAGCCTATATTATGTAATTTAGATGCTATTTACACTCTAATTTAACCGCACTTTATTGATTTTAGAATGCTAAAAGATAACAAAATGCTCTAATTGAGAAATTTATGTTTTGCAGGAGCCACTCCAAGCTAGGAGGAAGATAAAGGGTTTTTTGAAGTCATTATGAACATACAAGGCCAATCAAAAGATAGCCCAGATGAAAAAGAGCGAGAAAAGCAAGAAAGAATGCGAAATGCAGGTCCGCGGGCGCGAACCTACTCGCGGAGGAAGGCAGTGAAGAGGTGAAAATATGCGGCCGGATCCATGGTTGGGCTGTCAGGCTCGATGTAATGCAGGGCCTTATGTGTAATTTCCTGGGCAACTAACCTAAACCTATATGAACCTAAACTCGCCCAGAAGTCAGTTTAAGCTTGTTTTTAGACAATTTTGGGACAAGAACAAGGGAGGGAAGATGAATCAATTCTTTAGAGTTTTTATCTTCTTCTTCTTACTTCTAATTGTGAATTATGAATCATATTAGTGTTGTGTTTTGCATTAGTATGAGTAGCGAAACTTCTAATCTAGGATTTTGATGGAACCTATTGAAGAGTGAATTTTTCGTTATGTTAATATAGATTTGCCATAGGTTTCTCTCTATTTTTTCAACTATATGCTTGTTGTTGTTGGTTGAAGGGCTCTCAATTAACTGTTCCTATTTAGTGTGCATTACTCGGGAGAGATTGCATATTTAGGTCATTGTTGAACAACATCACTCTTGACGTATATGAGGTATCAATTCGAAGGAACTAAAGGTGGGATTAGGGATAACTAAGCCTTGGGTGTGATTTAAGTGAGATGTAATTAAAGTTAGCTAGCGTAATTGGGAGAATATGTCTAGTATATTGTTGTAATTACTCGGAGTGAGTTACAACAGTCAGAGTGCTCATGATTGATAGAGAAGACTTAGGCAAATTTATAACAAACATAGCGAAAAAGACTCCGACAATAGGGGAAACCATAACCTTAGATCATTCCAATTATTGTCTACAACACGTTCATAAGTAGTTCTTATTTACTGCATTCTCATTAAGTAATAGTTAGTTAGTAAACGTCCACTTTGTTATTCAAATATCTTGGGAAGCTGATTACCTGAAATTGTGTGAGTCTGATAGTTGTAATGGATAGGTTAATTCCCTATGGGATTCGACTCCAGACTTGTTAACCGGAATATATTTGCAGCGACCGCTTTGTTCTTTTTATAAGGCATAGTTAGGCATGATCAAATTTAGGCGTCGTTGCGGGGAATTAACGGTGTTATTAATTGCAGTTAAAAGAAGTGCATTAATTATTAGTATAATTAATTTTCTTCAACTCAAACTGAATACATTGAAATTCTAACGTTTGTAGTATTGGGTGTTACGGGTGCATGCTTAGAAACTCCTCAAGAACTGGTGAATTGTTCGAAGCATTATCAGATCTTGAGAAAGTTTTCAAGGCATTGAATCATGCAAACAAGAAAGGCAAACAACAATAGAACTTGTCTGACCAACTTGAACTAGACATTGTAGACAAAGTAAACAACAGGAACAATGGGGATGACGTTAATGAACCGATCAACCAGGTGGTGGCATCGCTGGTGCCAGATGCTGCATTGTATGATTGGGTACAACCCACCGCGAACAACCTAGCAACCGCAATTGTAGTCCCGCAGATACAAGCTGATTCGTTCCAAATCACAAATAACATGCTTCATTTGTTTCAGAACAAGGGACTATTCTCAGGGTCATACATTGAAGATCCTCAACAACATCTAAAGAATTTCCTGTCAATCTGTGCCACACAAAGACAACATAATGTGACACCGGAAGCAATAAGGATATTGTTGTTTCCATTCTCAGTGACGGGAGCAGCTCAAACTTGACTTAATTCACACCCCATAAATTCCATCACTACTTAGGAGGAATTAGTCAAAAGTTTGTGAAACAATTTCACCCACCCAACAATATTGCGCAACAAATTGATGAGATATTGAGCTTCAGACAGAAACCAACAAAAACATTGCAAAGGACGTGGGAAAGGTTTAAAGGTCTGTTGGTTTTGTGTCCACACCATGGTATTCCGGAGCAGCTGTTGGGGTAGAGGTTTTACATGGGTCTGGAATATAGCTTGAAAGCCAATGTTGATGCTTCAGCAGGTGGAGCATTCTTGAGTAAAACATTCAGAGAGATCAAGATCTTACTTGACAAGATAGCACAAAATTCAGGATGGACGACCCGAAACTCTCCAATCACTCATGTGGTTCACTCGTGGCCTTAGACCCAGCTAACTCCATAGCTAAAAATATGGCCACTCTAATGACACAAAAGAGCATCCTCACCAAAATGGTTGAAGAATCAGGCCAGAAACTTCAGGTACACATAGGTGATACAACTAATGAGGGTTTATGTACATCATGAATTAATCAACCATATGTTTGCTTATGGAGTGCGGAAGGTGATCATCAATAATATCGGGAGAACATGAATTATGTGGCAAATTACAGGGGACAAAGACCAGGTGTTCAGAATTAGGGTCAGCAAAACCAACAATATAGGCCAGCCCCGCAACGACACAACAATAACAACAATCTTGGGGCAATGCGACCTCAAGTTCAAGTTGTGCCTTACCAAAAGAAAAAGGGCTACGACCATCAGAATCAGCAGCAGGCTTATCATCAACCTCAACAACAACTCACTGCGTGACACAAAGATGGGTTTGCTACACTCGAGGGAATGATGCAACAATTGATTGGGTCCACTGGGAAAGTAACTGAGAGAGTAGACTCACACAAGTCAGCAATAAAGAATATTAAGATCCAATTGGGTCATATTTAGATGGCTCTGAATAATCGTCCCTAGGGGACTTTACCTGCAGACACACAAATCAATCCAAAGGAGCAAGGCTTGAAACAGCTAATGGCAGTGAGTCTACGAAATGGAAGAGACCTAGACTTGGAGCAAGAGATTGCTCACAATATCAGACCTACCTAGACACTTGTGTCAGTGCCTATTGAGGTAGATGATTCAACAGAATTGACGGTAAAACATGCTCAAGAAGATGTCAACAAAGAAAAAAGGTTGTGAAAGAGACTAAGGCAGCGTAGGAACCGATAGTGGAGGCAGTGCCTGAACAAGAAAAAAATCAAATCACAGGGAAGAAACGACCTCCAACACCATTCCCACAGAGAGTGGCCAAGTATCAGAAAGATGAGCAATATAAGAAATTCTTGGAGATGTTGAAGCAAATTCAGGTAAATATTCCATTGATTGATGATTTAAAGGAGATGCCTGGTTATGCGAAAATGATGAAGGACTTGATGTCCCGCAAGTTCGACTTTCAAGACATGGCCACAATTACACTGACTCATACTTGAAGTGTTGTTGTGACGAGAACCATTGCTGAGAAGCTGTCTGACCCAGGGAGTTTCACAATTCCTTGCACTATAGGTAACTTTTCATTTGCTAAGGCACTGTGTGATTTGGGGGCAAGCATAAATCTTATGCCCCTTGCTATCTATAAAAGGCTCGAGATTGGAAGAGTATACCCACATCCATGTTATTGTAGCTGGATGACAGGACAGTAAAGAGGCCCTCTGGTATTCTAGATGATGTATTGGTGCAAGTTGGGAAGTTTGTGTTCCCAGCAGATTTTGTCATTCTTGATTGTCGGGTTGACGATGAAATTCCCATAATTTAGGGAAGACCATTCTTGGTCACTGGGAGAGATCTAATTGATTGTGAAATTGGAGAGCTCAAAATGAGATTAAATGATGAAAAGATAACATTCAACGTGCAGAAATCTATGAGGCGAACAAGTGAATTCGTCAATTGCTCTCTAATAGATGTCGTGGATGTGATTTTGGAGGAGGATGATGAGACATTGAACATTCAAAATCCTCTAGCAGCTTGTCTCATGAACCTAGATGAAGCTAATGGAGAAGAATTGGCAGAGTGGGTACTAGCTCTTGAAGGAAAAGGTTTTTGGAAGAGGGAGCTCGAATTTGAGCCCTTGCACTTAGAGGAAAGAAAAACTCCTCCGGTTAAGCCATCGATAGAAGAGCCCCCAAAGTTGGAGCTGAAGCCACTGCCAGCCCATTTTAGGTATGCATTCTTAAGACCTAACTCAACTTTACATGTTATTATCTCATCTAGTTTTTGGGGACCAATGTGCAAGGATAAGTTTAAACACTTTGAAACCCTTCCACATGTGTAGTGATGTCCTCTTTGGGGGTCGGGATCACCACCACTTTTTCCTCCCAATTGCAGTCCTTCTTTACCTGCTTAAGGTATCCCTCAGTTATCGAGCATATGTACCTCGACATTGGCTCGCACCGACCAAAAACCGAGGAGGCCTTATCGGTTTTGAAATTGGAGTTTAACGTGCACCCCCCTGGAATGTACCCCTCTAGATGGGGTTCCACCGGCGTTTTCCTACCGGCCGATTGAGAAGATGAAGCAGCTTCCTTTTGTGGAACTTTTTTCGATGTCTTTTCCGTTTTCGTATGATTTTTAAGAAAGATGAAGGATATAGGACTTGATTTTTGAGAAAAGATTAGAAACAAAACCTTTAGGTTTTGTGAAAAGGGAGAACTCGGAGATGTAAAAGCTTTGGGGATTAGAGGAAAGTGAAAGTAAAATTTGAATCAATGTGAATGGGGGCTATTTATGCGATTCACGGAGATGGTTCAAAGTCCCTACATCAACTGACACTCATTGATAATTTGGGGAACTGTACCGACGAGACGCTTCGGTCACTTCCGTCGCTTACGTCACGGGGATGATGTCATAATAGGTCAAGGTAAAAAATTGAAGGCTCAATTCGTTTCTAGTCATTACACTCCAAAAAATGAGGGGACTATCTGTATACAGTTAAAACTGGGACCACCCGATTTTACTATTTGACCGAGACCTAGAGGTTGTTTCGAAGGACGGCTTCGTAAAGGAACATGCTAGATCACGAGGATAAGATATCGAGACTAGTAGCGATCGAAGCCGAATGAGACATACATCGAGTAAGATCGAAGATAACATGATAACGTAAATACGAGATATCCGTGACAAGTCGAAGATTATGACGAAAATCATAGAACAGATCCAATCACAAACGGCAAACTCGCTTATCATGGGATTTCTTCTGTAATTAGAGTTATACCATAAGTGGAATTCCTCTACTATATAAAGGGGAGTTCTAATCATTTGTAAGACATCATTCATAGACATCAAAGCAATATAATTCTCTCTTCTCGCTTACACTTTTGTTTATCAGCTTGTTATATTTGAATTGTTCTTGCATCAACCAGTTCGAGGATATCCAAACTCGAGGGCTGAGTTCTGTTCTAACATTGGTTTGCTTTACTTTATAATTCAATTATATTATTTATCAATTAGTATTGAGTGAAATCACGTGTCTTTAAAACCACATTATAAGTTTAATTGTTATTTAATTTTTAGTGTAAGCAGAGGTAAAATTAGACAAAAAAATTAACTAAGGATAAAGTTACGTAATTTCAGATAGCACAATGACAGATTTGACCATTTTCCTTAATTTTAAAGTCTAACAAGTTAAATGTTAAAAATCTTAATAATTGGAATAATTAAGTTTAGATTGGCAATCTGAGTATCAATTCACGCAGACAACCATGATGCTGAATCCTTCACCTTCATTCAACCGTCAAATCTTTCCTCTAGGATATGTAGCAAGAAATAGATATTAACAATTATATTTTGAATGTTTGCTGATATTTTGATTAATAATCTCAGTGTGAAAATAATTTTAAACAGCTCCTCTGGAAAAGGTTATAAATAATACAAGTACAATATCATACAAAATAATGTCACGAAAGGTGTTTGCACCGTTCTTATAGCACGATTCTGATTAATAAAGACTTCCTCTACATAAGAACGGCATCCTCCTCAAAGGGCAAATTTTGAATAGATATAATTGTGAGGTAGGTCACGAGAAGTCTAAGAGAATTGTTTTCCAGAGCAATAAAAAAGTAAGATAGAAACTTTTCTTTTTATGTTTATGCAATTGAGAAATACTCTTTATTGAAGAATTCTTTTTATACATCGTAAGGTAGTGTTTTTCATGTAGTGGTAAAATATGTGGAGTGAATAATTCATATTGTATTTGAGACCCTCTTATTTGAAAGACCAATAATATTTATCGAAAGGAGTATTTTTCTTACCAGATGTTCCAAGCCACAGAAAATTTTTACTTTACAATTTCATATTTATGATCTATCGTAGAAACTGGCTTAAGGATCGATCACAACTGAAGTTCAAACAACTTACCCCATACTGGGGGACTGCCGCCCACAAATCGACATGATCGAATTATTAAACCTCGAGATCGTAAGACCTTAAAAAGGCAATTCTCGATTTTATAGGCTAAGACCACCCTACTCGGGGACTGACACTTCGAATAAGTTTAAAGTGTAATTGGGAAATAAGCCCAAGAGGAAGATCCCAAGGCTATGGCCAAACTAACACGGTTCGGAGACGTCCGAATTCCGTAATAAAAACAGGACTTCAAATACTTTTATAAACTGGTTAAAAAGGCTTGCCTCGGCAGAATGAAAAAAGGGTCATAGTTACGCAACTCAATAGTTGCCTCGGGAAGAACCAAGTTCAAATTCCCCATCACTGCACGCCACACACTCGTCATCCAGCATGTGCGTCACTCCAAAACAGTGAAAAGATGCTAAGTCCGGGGTTTCATACCCTCTGGACAAGATTTATAGTCATTACTTACCTCAAACCGGCCCGAAAGCTACTCCGCGATACTCTTGCCCCTCGAATCTAATAACATCAAAATATGCTAGGGAGACGAAATCCATTCGAAAAGAATCAAAATTAGGCACAATTCCCGATATTGGCCAAACCCGACCTCGAGCCCACGTCTCGAAATTCGATAAAAATTACAAAACTAGAATCCTCATTCTCTCACGAGTCTACCCATATCAAATTTTCCAAAATACGACCTCAATTGCCGACTCGAATCATCAATAGAAATTCCTAGATTTTTCTCCCATTCCCAAATTTCCACTTTAATTCCCCAAATTACATGATAAAAATCAAGGCTAAATCATCGAATTGACCCAAATATGATTGAAGAACACTTACCTCAAGAACTCTACTAAAAATCTCTTCAATTTCCTCCTTCTCCCGATATCTCTAATGGAATTTTGAGTTATGGCCTAAAACCCTCGTTTTTGGAACTTAAACTTTCTACCCAGGTCCATTTTCTTCATGGCGAACGCGTCACTAGGACCGCGTTCGCATAGAACATTATAACAGGACCCTAATTTTACCCTACGCGAACGCACCAAAATCCATGCGAACGCACTGCTCAACCACCCCAGGCCTTCGTGAACGCATGGGCTCCTACGCGAACGCATAGGCCAATGGGCCTGGGGTCCTCAAATACCTTCTACTCTACGCGAACGCACCCAATCCCCCGCGTTCGCGATGACCGCCCTGCTCACCACTCCGCGCTCGCACCCCTAGCCCGTGAATGCATAGAACAATTACCCTCAACACCCCAATCCCTCTATGCAAACGCGAGATCACCTCCGCGAACGCTTAGGGTAAAACTTTCTGCAGCAAATACACACCAAAACAGCTACTTCCAAAAGCTAAATATCACTCTGTTAACCACCCGAAACTCACCCGAGGCCCTCGGGACCTCAACCAAACATACCAACACATCCCATAACCTCATTAAAACTTAGTCGAGCCTTCAATATACCAAAAACAACGCAAAAACTCTAAATTCACCTCGGATTCAAGCCTTTGAACTTTGAAATTTTTAAATTTCACCAAAGATGCCGAAACCACCCAAATGACTTCCGTTTGACCTGAAAATTTGCACACATATCCAAAATGACACTACGAACTTGTTCCAACTTGAGTAATTCCATTTCGACCCCGATAGCCTATTTTTCATTGCCGATTGGAAATCGCCAAAAACTAACTTTCGCCAATTCAAGCCTAATTCTACATTGGATCTTTAAACCACATTCCAAACACACTCCTAAGTCCCAAATCACATAACGAATCTATACGAGCCATAAAATCTACATTCCGAGGTTGTTTACTAATAAGTCAACTCCCAGTTGATTTTTTCCATTATTAAGCTAGTTTAAGAGACTAAGTGTCTCAATTCTCACCACGACTACTCCGAACCCGAACCAACCGACCCCGACACATCATAAACATACCAAACAAAACATGATAAGGCAGAAATAGGAATAACGAGGCTAATTACACAGAACGACCGGCTGGGTCGTTACATTCTCCCCCTCTTAAACAAATGCTCGTCCTCGAACGGGTCTAGAAATATACCTGAAGTCTCAAACATGTGAGGATATCTGCTCCGCATCTCCCGCTCGGTCTCCCAAGTGGTCTCCTCCACAGGCTTCCCTCTCCACTGCACCTTCACCAAAGCTATATCCTTAGATCTCAACCTCCTGACCTGATGACCCAAAATAGCCATTGGCTCTACCTCATAAGACATATCACCCTCAAGCTGAAATGTGTTGAAGTCTAAAACATGAGATGGGTCACCAATATACTTCCGGAGCATCAAAACATGGAACACCGGATGAACACTCGATAAGCTAGGTGGCAAGGCAAGTATATAAGCCACCTCTCCAATCCTCTAAAGTACCTCAAAAGGACCAATAAACCGGGGACTGAGCTTGCCCATCTTCCCGAACCTCATAACACCCTTCATGGGTTACACCTTCAGCAATACCTTCTCTCCCTCCATGAAAGACACATCGCGAACCTTCCGGTCCGCATAACTCTTCTGCCTAGACTGCGCCGTGCGAAATCGCTCCTGAATCATCTTCACCTTATCCAACGCATCCTGTACCAAGTCTGTGCCCAATAGCGTAGCCTTACCCTGCTCGAACCAACCAACTGAAGATCTACACCTCCTACCATATAAATCCTCATACGGAGCCATCTGGATACTCGATTGATAACTATTATTATAAGCAAACTCCGTGAGTGGCAGAAACTGGTCCCATGAACCCCCAAAATAATTGATACAGGCACACAACATGTCCTCCAAAATCTGAATAGTACGCTCTGACTGCCCGTCGTTCTGAGGGTGAAACGTTGTGCTCAACTCAACCTGAGTACCTAACTCTCTCTGCACGACCCTCCAAAACTGAGATGTGAACTGAGTACCTCTGTCTAAAATGATAGAAACTGTAACGCCATGCAATCGGACAATCTCCCTGATATAAATCTCAGCTAACCGCTCCAAAGAATAGGTAGTACCAACAGGAAAGAAGTGCGCGGACTTGGTCAACCGATCCACAATAACCCATATAGCATCAAACCTCCTCGAAGTCTATGGGAGCCCAGCTACAAAGTCCATGGTAATCCGCTCCCACTTCCTCTCCGGAATATCTAACCTCTGAAGTAATCCACCTGGCCTCTGGTGCTCATACTTGACCTGCTGGCAGTTGAGACACTGAGCTACAAACTCCACAATATCCTTCTTCATCCTCCTACACCAATAATGCTGTCTCATATCCTGGTACATCTTCGTGGCACCTAGATGGATGGAATACCGCGAGCTATGAGTCTCTACTAATATAAACTCTCGAAGGCCATCCACATTGGGCATGCAAATCCGGCCCTGCATCCTCATAACTCCATCATCACCAATAACTACATCCCTGGCATCACCTCGACGGACTCTGTCCTGAAGAACTAGCAAGTGTGGGTCATCATACTGGCGTGCTCTAATCTGATCATAAAGAGAAGACCTGGAGGGTACACAAGCCAATACTCGTGGGGGCTCTGATAAATTCAATCTCACCAACTGACCCGCTAAATCCTGAACATCAAGTTCTAAAGGTCGCTCTACTGCTGGAAGGTAGGTTAGACTCCCCAAACTCTCTGCTCTGCGACTCAGGGCATGGGCCACTACATTGGCCTTCCCTGAATGATATAGAACAGTGAGGTCATAATCCTTGAGAAGCTCCAACCATCTCCTATGACGTAAATTCAGATCCTTCTGCTTAAGCAGATACTGCAAACTACGGTGATCAGTGAAAATCTCACAATGCATTCCATACAAATAATGACGCCAAATCTTCAAGGCGTGGACAATGGCTGCTAGCTCAAGATCATGCACGGGATAATTCTTCTTGTGCACCTTCAACTGTCGGGACGCGTAGGCAATTACCCTACCGTCCTGCATCAATACCGCTCCAAGGACAACTCTCGAGGCATCACAGTAAACTGTATAAGAACTTGAACCCATAGGCAAAACCAATACCGAAGCTTTAGTCAAAGCTGACTTGAGCTTCTGAAAGCTCTCCTCACACTCCTCAGTCCACCTGAACGAAGCACCCTTCTGGGTAAGTCTGGTCATAGGTGCTCCAATAGTTGAAAATCCCTCTACAAAACGGCGATAGTACCCTGCCAAACCAAGGAAGCTACAAATCTCGGTAGCTGATGACAGTCTAGGCCAACTTTACACAGCCTCCAGCTTCTTCGGATCCACCTTGATCCCATCACAGGACACCACATGGCCCAAGAATGCCACTGAATCAAGCCAGAATTCACATTTCGAAAATTTTGCATACAACCTCTTCTCCCTCAAAGTCTGAAGCACAACTCTCAAATGCTGCTCATGATCCTCTCGAGATCAAGAATATACCAAGATGTCATCAATAAACACGATGAAGAAGGAATCAAGATAAGGGCGGAACACACTGTGCTTCAAGTGCATAAAAGTTGTTGGGGCATTGGTCAGCCCAAATGACATGACAAAAAACTCATAATGACCGTACCTGTTCCTGAAAGCAGTCTTCGGATGTCAGGGTCCCGAATCTTCAGCTGATGATACCCGGATCTCAAGTCAATCTTAGAGAACACTCTGGCTCCCTGAAGCTGGTCGAACAAATCATCAATACGAGGCAAAGGAGACCGGTTCTTCACCGTAACCTTGTTCAACTGCCGATAATCAATACACATACGCATAGAACCATCCTTCTTCTTCTACTTCTTCACAAACAACATCGGTGCACCCCAAGGTGACACACTAGGCCGAATGAAGCCCTTATCTATGAGTTCCTGAAGTTGTTCTTTCAATTCCTTCAACTTCACTGGTGCCATACGATATGGAGGAATAGAGATAGGCTGAGTGCCTGGCACCAGGTCAATACCAAAATCTATATCCCTGTCAGTGGCATGCCTAGCAGGTCTGCAGGAAACACGTCCGGAAAATCACGGACCACAGGAACAGATCAACAACAGGAGTCTCACCACTAACATCCCTCACAAAAGCCAAATACGATAAACATCCCTTCTCAACCATGCGCTGAGCCTTCAGGTAAGAAATCACCCTGCTAGGCACATACTCAATAGAACCTCTCCACTCAACCCTCGGAATTCCAAGCATAGCCAAGGTCACGGTCTTAGCGTGACAATCAAGAATAGCATGACATGGGGATAACCAATCCATACCCGATATCACATCAAAATCAACCATGTTGAGTAATAATAGGTCCACTTGGGTCTCTATACCCCCAATAGATACCACACACGACCGATACACACGGTACACAATAATAGTATCGCCTACCGAAGTCGAAACATGAACAGACGTAACTAAGGACTCACAGGGCATATCCAGAAAATTGGCAAAATATGACAAAACATAAGAATATATGGAACCAAGGTCAAATACGGCTAAGGAATCTCGGTGACAGACTGAGATAATACATGTGATCACTGCATCAGAGGCCATAGCATCAGGCCTAGCTGGAAGTGCATAGATACGCGCCTGACCTCCAGCTGCTCGACCTCCCCCTCTAGGGCGACCCCTAGCTGCTTGACCCCCACCCCTAGCTGCCTGGGCGGGTGGTGAAGTGACTGGAGCTGAAGTTGAGGGTTGACCAATCTGCTGAGAAGAACTACCAGGACGACGAGGACACTGCCTCCATACATGTCCAAACTCTCCACACTCAAAGCAACTCCCTGGAGCTGGAGATGGGGACTGAAGGGAACCCTAAGCACCAGGATAGCCACTGGATGAACCATATATAGAAGAACCCTGGACTGATGATGCTCTGGAGGAGCTCTGAGTTGGAAGGGCACTAAAAGAAGAACGACCCGGATGAGATCTGCGGGGACCCTGCCCCGATGATGCGCCGGTATAAGCTGGGAGAACTAGCTGAGGAGGCCTGAATGGGCGACCTATACTGTGCTGAAACTGCCCTCTGGAAGGAGCACCACTGTAACTACCAGATCTACGAGGCCTCTTGGCATCCCTCTCCTCTCGCTCCTGGCGGCGAACAGACTCAATCTCTTGAGCAATATCAACAACATGCTCGAAGGTAGCACCTGACAATCTCTCCCTAGTTATCAAAATGCGAAGCTGATAAGGGAGTCCACCCACGAACCTCCTGATCCTCTCCCTATCAGTACGGACTAACTCAACAGCATGACGAGCCAACTCTGAAAAACACATCTCATACTGCATCACTAATAGCTCCCCTGACGCAACTGCTCAAACTGCTTGCGCTCCTCCTCCCTGTGAGACTGTGGAACATACTTCTCCAAGAAGATAGTGGAGAACTGCTTCCAGATGAGGGGTGCTGCACCAACAAGCCTACACCTCTTGAAATACTCCCACCAAGTGTATGCAGCACCAGAAAACTGAAATGTAGCAAACGAGACCCCACTAGTCTCCAAAATCTCTGCAGTACGAAGCATCCTCTTATAGTTATAAAGAAAACCCTGGGCATCCTCGCCCTCACTACTGCTGAAAGGGTGAAGCTGAAGTCTACTAAACCTCTCCAGCCTGTGCTTCTCATCATCTGGCATAGCTGGAACCACGAAGTCCTGAACTGGAGCAACCGGCTGGGCTAGAACTGCCCCTGGTGTCTAAAGGCCCTGTACAACCTACTCAAGTGTCTGGGCAGCTGGAGTCTGAGTGCCTCCCCCAGCCTGAGATGTAGCGGCAGTAGTAGATACAACAACTATATGAGCAAGGCTAGTACATACTGTTAAGATCTGAGCCAGGGTCTCTTGAAGACCCAGAATAACAATGGGTACTGCCGCTGCCTAGGCCTGTCCCGCTGGAATACCTGCGGTGGGAACCTGATCCTGAATGATAGGTAGATCAACTGGTACTGCCCTAGCTGTTGCACGGGCTGGTCCCCTACCTCTGCCACGGCCTCTACCGCAGCCTCGACCTCTTGCGGGTCTAGCTGGTCTCTGGTCACCCTGATCGGTAGCGCGTGTCCTCACCATCTGTGAGAGAATGAAACAACAGAAGTTTATATTTGCAGAATCAATAGGATGGCACGACAGAATTCAAGTAAATGAGATTTTTCCTAAGATTTATGTAGCCTCTCTAAGATAAGTACAGACGTCTCTGTACCGATTCGCAAGACTCTACTAAACGTGCTCATGACCGTTGAGTCCTATGTAACCTAGGCTCTGATACCAACTTATCACGACCCTAAATCCTAAGCCATCCGTGATGGCGCCTATCATGGAACTAGGCTAGCCAACAACCACACATTGTCATTATTTTTAAAATTCCAAATCATTTTCAACATTTCATAAGCATTTTTACATTTCTGGGGTTTTAAACAAAACCAAATGATATAAATAGTCTAACAACTATCCCCAAGACCTGGAGTCAACTTGTCATGAGCATCTAAGAGTGGTACCAAGAATTCTACTATCATAATATATAAATCTCGGAACAAGGAACTAAATACAAAACAAGAAAGGGAAACAAAGATGCTGTAAACGCTGGACAACTACCTCGATGTCCCAACTCCGGCCCCACACGTAGTAAGAAGACTAGCGCTCGGTACCAGCACCTGAATTTGCACACAGGGGTGCAGGGAGTATGATGTTTTATACGTCAATACCACACAAGAGGGGGGGAGGTGATTTGTGTGGTGCCTAATTTTTGAGTGCTGTCGTTATAGAAGAACCGAGTTCTTCTAGGTGTTCCAACTTCTACAGTTTGCGGAATGATAATTGCAGAAATAAAAAAACACAGTAATTTTACGTGGAAAATACCTGGCTCAAAAGGTGAAAAAACCACGAACTACTTTCCAGTAGGATTTTCCCAAACTCTTCACTATGTCAATGAGCCTAACAACATTTACAAAATAAATTCTTTTGTAAACCTAAGGACGAGATCTAATCACCTTGTGGCAAACTAGCCTCTAGCTAATTGCGACAAACTTCACGTTAATTCTAACTTGAATATTGTGTACCTATTACAGTTTCTTCTAGATAAAGCTAAAAGATACAATTTGTAATCACCTACTACAAACAACTAGACTCAAAAGATAACAAATGGAACTGGTTCTTCGAGCTGGTTCAAGTAGCTTTTGAGTCGCACAGGGATTCTTCACATAAACTGCTTACAAAATTGTGTTGGTAATTTTGCTCTCAATTCTTGTTTCATTTCTTTGTTTGTGTCACCGTTCAACAGGAACACTTTGACAATATATAGGATCAGTAGTTGAGACGTTGAAGTAGAGTTCTGATGCAACTCTTCCTTGGTGGAAGAGTTTGAGTTGATCTCAACTTTCTTGATCCTCCTCTATCTTGATTCTGTCCTACCTGAATACGAAGTCCGTCTCCCTATCACTTTGCAATCTTTTCTCTTAGGAGATAACCCTGTAATTCAGAGATGGTGTTTATCTCCTGCGTGTGAACTCTTCTCGTGCCATTCAGTCTGCATGTCTATGTATTCCATGATGGACCTGGTTCAACTGTGAGGACATTTGTCATTCTTCTAAACCATTCAGTGACTTGATTCAACAAATTCTCCCTTTTGGATGATGACAAACTCTGTGCTTAAACCTCTAGACACTTCAATCCAACATGGACACTTTTTATAGCATTAAGCATTTATCATAGAGAACCAGGTTCATTAGGTTATAAACATCACAATTTTTCAAAACACATCTTTCCCCTTTTGGCATCATCGAAAAGTTGCAAAATGATAAACTTACTAGAACTTTAATAATTACTCATGGCCATTGAGGCAACTGCAGGTGCAAATCATGAATTAATCATCAAAAGAAACCAATAAAATGTAAGTTATTTAAGAAGCTGAGATAAAGTCAAGAACAAAATAACACAATTCATTGATTTGATAATTGTTCATGCACCAAACACAAAAATAAATAAAAACAGTCACAACCATGAGCAAAAAAACAGAACATAAAGAGACAAAATAATCCCAAACTGGGTCATAGAGGGGTTTAGGAGGGCACTGGACACCTAAGGCTGGGAAGGAGTAGAGGTTGGGTTCTTTGCTTGAAGAAGAGAGAGCATTTGTTGCAGTACACCCTCATTCTTCTCCTTTTCCTTTGCTAATTCAGCTTTGAGAGCATCCCACTCATCTTCAACCTCTGAAAGGCGAGTCTTCAATCGAAGATCTCAGCATCCTTAACCTCACCTTCATGCACAAGCGTCCTGACCTTGATATTCACAGGCATTTTCCTTGATGAACCAGGTTCATCCTCAGGGACATTCACAATGTAGTCACAATTCAGTAACGTGTTCTTCCCAAAATGGTCCTTGGCAGTAGCCATCTCAGCCTTCTTCACAGGCACCTTGAAATGAGCAAGCACAGTCGTAAGGATGAACCCATACGGTATAACATGGGCCTTGGAGCCATTCACTACCCTGTCCAGTAGTTCAATAATGAAGGAGGTCCAATTAACCTGCCGACCACGGTACAGGCACTCCATGAGAGTGAGATCCATGTAACTTGCAATATGCCTTCGCTCTTTCCTGGGCAATAAGCACTTGATGACAAACTCAAAGATTAGTTTGGGTTGCGACCTCATCTCACTTTTGAACACTGCCCTAGGCTCCACCTCCTGCTCATTCTGACTGAAGAACCTTATGATTTGAAGGGCTTAAGGGAGCCCATCCAAGCTTGGCCACCTCTTCCTGGTGTAGTCATCATATTCCTCAGAGGGAATATCAAGTATCTCGCCCAGTTCTTTGGCATCAAAAGAGATCTCAACCCCATGTACCCTAGTGGAAACCCTTCCATCCTTGACCTTCGCAATTTCCATGAATTCCACAAGCTCATTTCCTACCAGCCCGCCGTCAAGATGAAGGACCAGGTCCTTCCAACCCTGCACAACCAAGGTGTCCACAAGGAAAATCATCCCAGATTCTTCAAGATCCCTTAACAGCTTTCCTTTCAGAATAGTACGCTTTCCAAACTTTGTTAGCTTATCTGTTTCCCCACCAGATTCTTCTACTTCTTCTCCACTCCACTCAACATCATCATCGAATTTAACTTTCTTTGATTTAGACCTGGTTCACTTGGAAAATGTTGAAGGTTTGGCAGACTCATAAGCTGACTTCTTGGAAGAAGTCTTGGCCTTCTTGGGCTTGGGTGCCTCAACATCAACCTATGCCGGTTGTTCCTCTTGATGGACCAGGTCTATCTCATCATCATCAACCTCAACTGCCTCAACAGGCTCGCCAACTTTTTCCTTCTCCTTAGCAGCTTTCGTTTTCTTACTCTCCCTCAGAGCTTTCTCCAACTCCTCTTCACTCTGCCTGACTGCACTTCTAGTAGTGCGACTTTTAGGAGCAGGAGAATCAGCAGATGAAGAGGCCTTTATTTTCTTGGTTGTTACTGGAGTATCAGCTTTCTTGACTTTGGGGGTTCTCTTCTTCTTAGGTTTGTAAATTTCCCCCAATTTTCTTATCAGATCAGCCAAGGTTTCTTCAATGGATGAACCAGGTTCATAAGGTGCATGATGTAAGGTTTCCAATCCTGCAGCAGCTTCTCCAGAGTTGCTCCCCCTAAATCCCTGACACCTTCCTCAGAAATTCCTGGTGCAGGGCCACAAATTGCCAGTGTAGCACCTTCCTTCCTTATTCCCCTTTCAAAACTTCTTTCTCCCTCTCTCTCAATTTCTTTTCCCTTATTTTTACCACCTTTTCTTCTCCTATCAGGTATTTCCACATCTACTACAAACCCAATCAATATGAACCTATTGTTCGTTTGGGTTCCAGGGAAACCTAGTGGACTTTGGACGAGGCTGTCTTAAAAGGCTATTGTGCGGACAACATGTTAACCTGGCTAAGTTTGACCATGATGCATGCAACAGTATAACGGAGTATGGTTTCTATGAGTTTTTAGACTGGTACCCTTGAGCGGACAACTCAAGGGGGAAGGCACGGAACTGTCGACTGCACTACTGATCGACTAGTTTTACCGCAAATACGCCTTTCCGAATTAAGGGGTAATAATATAGGAATAGAGCAACCACTCATTGTAAGCGTTGCTATAGGATTTTGTTTGGCACGAGTGGAATATGAATGCTGAGCATGATATGCAATAAATAGCATTTAAAAAATTAGGCATGTATTTGCACGTCAAGGAAAGCGGTAAAGAAAGGAAATACTACAGTTATAATTGAAAGCTGTTACAAAAGAAAACAAAAAGACATGTCAGCTTCGTTCAAGTGAAATAAATGCGTGAAAGAAGTAAAATGATTTAATGGCATGTAACGGGGAAGAGGAAAGGGTGCAAACATTTAAACAAAATTAAAGGTCCAAATTCACGAAACGATTTGTAATGGTATAAGCCTAGGGAGATCCCCAGCAGAGTCGCCATGCTGTCGCGCCCCCTTTTTCCCCCTTCTTAAAGCGGAGAGATCGGGTTCATGACATTTTGGACAACTCCTTTTAAAGGTTAAAAAGGTTAAAAGGAAGAGTCGCTACCTAACAATTTTTATGGTGCGTTAGGGCACCTAGATTAGTTAACTCATAAGACTAGTTTGCGTTACAAGAGATTGGGTAAGGGCTTGAAGTTATCCCAAGGGGAAGGTATTAGGCACCCCTCAGGATCCACAACGGTGGTTCCCGGCCAAATGGTTTTCGTGAATTCAGACAGTAAGAAAATAACTAATAAGGCTCATATAAGAGGGGATTTCAAACAAGTATTGAAGTTTATTAGAAAGTTGAAAGAAATCAAAAGTAAATATTTGAGAAAAGGCGTCCTAGGTTTAAAGTAATATGGATCACATCAATGCAATATCCGATAGGCAGAGCTACACGTGGTATTAGCGCACCGGTCATCATATCCATATTCTACCCCTTCCCACCCCACGAAGGTATTTAAAGCGCATGTGTTGGTTATGAAGCTTATTGTGTGCTATTACCCGTCCCATCCTATCAGTCCTAGAGGAGGCTAGGACTACTATTCCTAAAGGGTAGGTACTAGGGCTGGACCCTTAGGTTTAAAGGACAAAATTCTACACGAGAAATAAACAATTAGGACTGCAAATATAGGGACACACAGAAGCAGACACGAGGCTCATATATCCCTCCATAAATTAGGCACATGAATAGCACGACTCAAACACAAAAAAGTGTCAAATTTCAGAACCTAAGACCGTATGACTATATGTGAATACAATAGCAAGGCAGTATGTTTACTGGGTTTCAGAAAAGGCATCTTACCAGTTTTAGACTATTAACTGATTTATAATTAACCAAGCAATGCACAGAAACAGTTTCCAGTTTTACAAAAGTTGATACCTAAGGCTTGCCTAGGCGGGTTAAAACATTCCAGTTATCCTGTTTAGTCTTAGTAGCAGGATAAATTTGTTTTAGACTTAGTCATGATTAAACTAATATGGATGTAGTGTCCTACAAAACAGGATATCTAAATGTACGCATGGAGGATGCAAACTTAAGCATGCTTTGCTAAATGCACAAAAAACGTTTGCAGAAATCAGAATCTATTATTTTAACGAGGTCTTACTTATTCACAAAATGTACAGGGGCGTGATTTGTTAAGTTGCTGAGCCTAGCACATGATTTCTAAACGTTCATTAGCAATATATTTTAACACACGAGTCTGGCATAGATATATGAACATACTGAGAATGACTTCCTAAGGTAGCATGGTCTCTAATGCAAATATTGACAATTAATGTTATTATTTAAACATGATTTCTAGATGTAGTAGTTATGAACATGCAGAGGCAGTATTATTAGACAGCCATTTATAGTTATTTTAACTACGACCAATATTTCTAAGTGGACATGAGTAGGGATGATGCAGCAATTGTAACAGCCTTTTACTACGAACATGATGAGTATGATGAGATGCTGAAATAAATAGACATGAAGCATGGTATCTAATGCATGCATGGCAAATATTCCTAAACATGTATCTATTGTACATATAGATAAAATAAACCCTATAGGCATGTTCTCTACCCATAATTATACTAAGCATGCATAATCCCACCCATTTTACTATCCCACCCCAGAGTTGTTTTACAATTAATTATTATAGACCAGCGATCATAAATTACATAAATGCATAAGTAAATTAAGAAGTTGCACTATGGGGATCCTAACAGTAGGCCCGAGTATCCATATCCAAACAAGACATATGTCATGACCTTTTGTAACCCAGGTGTGTCAGAGTTACTAAGGATCTTAGATGATCCTAATCAGTGCTCACACCCAAGTTCCCTAGCCAGGAATGAGTAAGTGCAGTGTGGAATTCAAGCCTTGTGTGTCAGAGTTCAATGGGTACTCAGATGGTCCCCAAGGTAGTTCTCACTCGAAGGGGGCTGAACTTAGAAACTAAGAGTCATGAAATGTGCTCATAGCTTAAAGGAGTTGAGTTTGAAAAGTAGCTTCAAAATAACTGTTTTTAAAATAGTTTCAGAGAACAATATGTGTTTTATGAAAACTAGTTTAAAGGAAAGACACAGGACAATCAAAACTCAGAAGACATGCAGAGTTCAGGGAGCGAACACAAAAAAGGATAGGGGAATTAGGGAGCAAATAGTCCTTAGGATAGTATTACAGGGTCTAAACAATCACAGCATAGTTACCACAAAAATGTTAAGGCCAAGAATCTAACAGTATTAGATTGAGGGAGTGTCAAACAGAGTCACATATTAGGTTTGAGATTAGGATTACATAATAACTAAACATGATGTGCATGCTTATAACGTTAAGGGGTCAGAAGGTATGGAAGGTTCATGATGAAAAGCATATGAGAGAATACTGGACATGCTAAAATAAGAGGAAGAGTAGTCACATAGACGAACAGGTATGCTAGCTTCATAGGAGTCAGGCAGAATCATGGTGAATCACATAAGGAAAAAGCAATAGACAAGTTAGACTAAGGGGAAATGGGGAATCACATAGACAAGTAGACATGCTAAACATAGAGAGACAAAGTAAACATGCTAATTTCAAGGCAAGCAGTAGAACCACAAGTAGAAGCATGAGAGAAATAAAAGGAATCTAAATACGAACATGAACATGTTGTTTTGGGTACTATAAACTTAAACTAGAAACATACCAGTTTGAATGCAAGATTGAATGCAAAGTGAAGAGCAGTAAAATGAAGAATAGTAGAGCAGCAGTGTGTAGATACAACAAAACAGTAGAGCAGTAGAGCAGTAGTGGCAATAGAACAATAGAATCACTCAGTTTTGGCTTTCAGCCAACTAGGTTGCAAGTAACAGCAAGAGAGACAAAAGAGGATGCATGTGAAAGTAAGAGAGAATTCAGAACAATATCAGTAATCTGTGTTTTAGTTCCCCTCTTTATGCTAAAGAGAATAGAGTATTTATAATGCTGAAAACGAGTAAGGAGAATAAGGTAAGGAGTACTAGTTTTAGCATAATTATGGAAACAATACTCAATTAGTATCAATTAAAGACATGGACTCCCTTTAATTAGAGAGTCAAGTTCAAACGGGATAATCAGAGTTAAATAAGGAAAAGGAATCAACTTATGAACTGGTTTTACTCCAATAGGAGCAGTAATTTCACGTAGCACTCAATAAAGTCCAAATACAAAATGTTTTAAACATAGAAAGTATAGGCGACACATAAATAAGATAAAATTCAATTTAGTTTAAGAATCCATCAAAGAATCACGGATGAGACTGAAGGTCACCAGGAATTAATGCTAATTAAGGAAAACATCTCACAAATAAGGAAGCAATTCAAAAAATCAATACATAATTATAGGAGATGCACACAAAAGCATAGATTCAAAGAGAATGTCACAGCTTTGCATAGAATCAATGGAGTGTTTAGGTAAACAAGTAGTCAGACATAATAATCATCAAATAGTACTTAAATCATAAAATCCTTAAACAGGGAGTCATAGAACAGTAGGGGATTAAAACCCCTAACAACGAGAATCACAGAGAATACATGAATGGCTTCACAAGAAACAAACACACATAATCAAAACAGGCTAGAAAGAATCAGGGCTTTTCAGCCTAATAACTCATATAGCAAGCAAACATAAGAGAATCGTTCAAAATACAGTAAAAAACACTAAAGACTAGAAGTAAAAACCAATTTTTTTTGAAAAAGGGTTAAGAAACCCTAATTTTGAAATTGAAAGATCGTTTAAAGATGAGGGTTTTTCAGAGAAAAACGTAGAAAGGCTTTGTAATACTGTAAATCTAGAGTAGATCTAAAATGAATTGAAATACATAGAGTTAGGGTTTCGTGGAACCTAGAGAAGAGGAAGAACCTCAGAGATGGCACCAGATTAAGCCAGAACAGGTTGTAGACCTTACTCAGACGGCCAGTGAGGCCGGAAAGTGGCATGGGACCATGGGAGGCAAGAGAACCACTCCGAGCTTGCCTGAGGACCCCAGGGTATCACTGGACCGGTGAGAGGTAGGTAAAGGACCAAGAGACGATGAAGAACCAAGGTTTTCGGTGAGAAACCAACCGGAGAAGATGGACAGACCTCATCGGAGAGGGGGGGAGTCAAGGAGACTTCTAGAGAGAACTAGAGAGTCACAGGGAGAGATAGAGAGAGATAGAGAGAGAGTGAGTCTTGAAAAATGAGGGTCGGTTGGGGGGAGGTTAATTGAATTAATTATGGTAATAAGGTTCTAGGTCGTTGATCTATTTTGATCAACGGCTCAGATAACTAGAGGGGTTGAGCCGGGTAGAGTTTGAAGATTGGGCTGGTCAATTGGGTTGGTTAAGTGGGTAAGAGATCAGGTGGGGTTGGGTTAGAATTTGGCTAGATTTTAAATAGAAATAGGCCAAATGTTAAATACCCAATTAAGATAGGATAATTAATTAATTAAAATAGCTAATAATCATGTAAAATGAAATTAAGACAAAATAAATGATATTAAAATGAAATTAAGACCAAATAAATGAAATTAAGATGAAATTAAGACCAAATAAAAATATATAATGATCAGTTATGGATTTTTTTAAAAAATGAAATAAATGTATACTTGTGCTATTATTGCAAAAATTATTGAAATTAACTAAATAATGCCAATGTTGGCTAATTTGTGAAATACCTAAGTTCTAATGGAATTAAATAGGATATAAATAACATATTGAGTAAGAAAGTGATTTGAAATTGCTTATAACATCATTTATGCATAATTATGAATAATTATGAAATATAAAATATTAAATAACCAAGAAAATAATTTGATAAAAATACGGAAAATCGTGGAAAAATATCAATTACTGCAAAGAGTGATCTTGAAAGTAGATATGCGATTTTGAAAATAATTTGAGGAAATATTGGGTATCAACAACGACCCGGTCGGTTGTTTCGAGAGTTAGCGCCCCGATCCCCTAATAATTGTGTTTCTGCTTTTGGGACTTGCCGGAATGATTAGTTGTGGGATTCGGAGAGTTTCGTGACACATAGTCCCTAAATATGGGTTTACGCTTTAGAAATTGAACCGGAGTTAGAACTGTCTGAAGACGGATCCAGAATTGAATTACATTGACTCTGTTAGCTCTGTTGAGTGATTTTGGGGTTAGGAGCATCCAGAATGTGTTTTCAAGTCCGTAGTAGATCATGCTTGAATTGGCGAAAGTTAGATTTTCAGTGGTTTTGACCGATAGGTGAAATTTTGATATCGGGCTCGGAATATAATTCTGGAAGTGGTTGTAGGTCCGTAGTGTCATTTTTGACATGTGTGTCAAATTTGGGGTCATTCGAATTAGTTTTGACGTGTTTCGGCATCGTTTGTGGATTTTGAAAAAAATGCTAAGTTCTTAGGCTTGAATTCATGTATAATCCTTGGTTTTGGTGTTATGTGATGTGGTTTGAAAGCTCGACTAAATTTGAATGATGTTATATGACTGGTTGGTAGGTTTGGTTGAGGTCGCGGGGCCTCGGGTGTGTTTCGGATGCTCAACGGGAAGATTTTGGACGTAAGCAAAAAGCTGAAGTTTGCTGGTTCTAGTGTTTCGCACCTGCGGAAGGTGAGCCACAGGTGCGAGAAGGCAATGCGTAAATGCGGAAGTGGACAAGGTCGGCTAGGCTTGCAGATGTGACTAAGTTTCCGCAAAAGCGAAGCCGTAGATGCGGCCCAGGGGTCGCAGGTGCGAACCCAGGCTTTTAAATGATTTTTCGCAGCTACGATGCCTTTTCCGCAAGTGCGGCCCATTTGAACGCAGAAGCGGAAATCAATGGTCAGAAATAACAAATTCTAGGGTTTGAATTTCATAACTTCTAAAAACTATTTGGTGCTAATGAATAGGCGATTTTGGGTGGATTTTGAAGAGGAGATCAGTAGGTAACGATTCTTAATCCTATTTCATTTATATTTCATCAATCTATAGCAAGTTCTTCAATCTAATCAAGGGTTTTGAGTGGAAAAATAGAAAAATGGAAGAAAAGTTCCCCACATTAAAATCCGAAAATTTAATGAGATTTTAACACCGGATTTTGATGATTCTTGTTCGAGTGTGTTCGTGAGTGAATGGGTGTTCTAAATTGGTAACTTTCACTTGATTCCGAGACTCCGGGGGACTTTTTGGGCGATTTTCCTTATTTCGCGTATTAGATTCAAATTAATTAGTTAGATTAATTTCTTAAAGTCATATTTACATTATGCAATTGAATTGAATAAATTTGGGTCATTTGGAGTCCGGTACTCGTGGCAAGAACGTGATTTCGAGTTGAGTTGAGCAGTCGAGGTAAGTGGCTTGCCTAACTCTGTGTTGGGGACTTCCCTTAGGTTTTTTCTTGACATAAATTGTTGTGTGGGTGCCGTGTACGTGAGGTGACCAGTACGTACACAGGCCATTCTTGCAAAAATCCTATTTTTCCTTCGAAAAATTTTAAATTGTTTTTTTTCTTCTATTACGTTGCTTCAATGTGTTAAACTGTTTATCTTAGATTAGGAAAACATGCCTATTTGTTTACATAATAAATTGCCTATTTGAAACTCTGTGAGCCATGTTTAGTTAGTTTTCCCGGCTTTACTACCTGTGATTAGATGAATCTTTTAAATTGATGATTTTCTGTTATTCACATAGCATCACATATTTAAATTGGAGAATACAGACGTATTCCGGACGATCCCCCACCACTGCATATTTAAATTAGGGACTACAGACGTACTCTAGGAGATCCCCCCTGTACTGCATATTTATTTTGGGGACTACGGACGTACTCTGGGAGATACCCCATGTACTGCATATTTATTTTGGGGACTACGGATGTATTCTGGGAGATCCCCCGTGTACTGCATAATCATTTAGAACTACGAGACGGTATCCAGGGAGATTCCACTTTGTGATACTTTGTGCCGAGTCGAGGGCTCTCTTTACCGTTATATTTTAGATTATTTTCTTTAACTGTTTACAGTAGAAATTACTTGTTTTTCATACTGTTTTAAACTTATTTATTTAGAAATCCAGTAGAGCCTTAACCTTACCTCGTCACTACTTGACTGGGGTTAGGCTTGGCACTTACTGGATACCAAATGTGGTGTACTCATGCCCTTTCCTGCACATGTTGTTTGTTTGCAGATCCAGGTACGAGTTATCCTTCACGTGGCTAGTCGTTGCAGCTGTTACCGGGAGACCGCAAGGTATTTCTGCCACGTCTGTAGAATCCTCCGAGTCACCTTCCATTCTATCTTATAGAGATATTTACTATTTACTTTCCGGTTTTGTTTAGAGCTACAGTAGTATAGAATTTGTGACTATATTATGGCAATCCGGGTCTTGGGATTATATTTGTACATATCGAGCGGCGTTGTTATGACTATTTAGATTTTACCTTTCTTGTCTTTATTTTATCGCGTTTTAATTAATTTCTAGCCGCAAATTTAAGCTTACCTAGTCGTAGAGACTAAATGCCGTCACGACACTTTTCGGAGGATAAATCGGGTCGTGACAGGGGGCTACTTTCTTAAGGGGGTAGGCCGAAATGGCTATTTTTGCAAAAAATGGCCGTTGGCCAACGGTCATTTTTGAATTTGACCGTTGGCAACGATAAGAAAATTTATAAAAAAACTTGACGGGTTATCGGGCTGAACCGGGTTGTAGCCCGTTAACAACCCGTTAAGGGTTAGCGAGTTGTAGCAGGTGCAGTGCACCGATATATAAAATGTGTCTGTTTAAAACCCGCTACCTGCCCAACCTGTCCCAGCCCGCCTACTTATCTACAGTAACAGGTTGAATCGGGCTGACCCAGATTGAACCGGGTTGTTAACGGTTTAGTCCGGCCCGATTAACACCTTTACTCATAATTGTCAACATTTCATGGATTCTCTCAAGGATTCACATAACAAAGACCAACGAAGAAGAAAAATGGAAGTTGAGAGAAAGCTTTATGATGGACCTAAGGAGACGTTTTCAAAGTTTGGAAAAATTCAAGAGACTAGGTCTTTGGTCTCTAACTCATCTGTACAAATGAGTGGGACACGTGGAAACATTCACAACTTAGGATCCAAAATCAGATTTCACCGTTAGCACCATTAGACTTAATTTAATGGAAGATGCAACAATTTCGGTGGAACAAGTGGAGATGCATGTGCTACTGGATCAAGCACTGTTCTATTAACATTAGGCGTCAGATCATCAATTCTTTCAGAGCCAGTCACTAATGAATATTTCAACAATTACACAAATAGTACACTAGTTGTATATGAGTGTATAGGGCCAGGGGCGGATATACCATGGTTGAAGCGTGTCATCCGACATTGCTTCGTCAATTTTTTTATTAAATATATAATGAATATACGCAAAATAAAAATTTACGTACAAATAAAATAAAATGACGCCACTTCATCACAATGGGCCAGTTGGTTGGCTAGTCTAGCGCCCAAAATCCGAACTAATGGTCTGTGGTTTGAATCTCAGCAACTACATTCCCATCCTTTTACACTTTTGAGCAATAGAATAGTAGTCCTTGTTTCCAAAAGCAGTTACATTCCGATTTTGTATAGGACAAAGAGAAACTAAACTCTCCTTTTTTTCCAAAAGCGATAAACATTCCAATTTTGTAACCAAAAGCAGTACCAATTTGGATTTTGTATAGGACAAACTACAAAGAGAAATTAAACTCTCTCGTCCTCCCTTTTTGAGTAGGAAAAGGATAATTATGCACAATATAAAATCCATTGGACTTTACTTAATTCATACCCTAATGTTTGAAAATCCTATTCAATTACATTGGAGTTAAATAGTATAAATTTCACTGAAGTTGAATTACATGGGAACTTGCCGAAATTTTCTAGTTGCAATCACAAGTGAGTTGTTCTACTTCTATTATATGTATATATTTGTTTTTCTTTCAGAGTTAGAATTTCTTGAAACAAACATTATTTTTCATTTTGAGTTGATTTTTGTGCAATTTATACGGGTTATCTAATTGATATTTTAATATGCAATTCAGCTTGAATTCCAATGAAGAGATTTTATCCTGTAGTGCCTTCCAAGCCTTCAAAACCAAGTTCAACATCTCAAAGTTCATCTAACTTGAAAGAAACAGTAGATGAGTCAGAACAACTTCCACAAAGTGAAGAAGTTAATTTAAACCTTTAGAGACTGATCCAGGAAAAAGATTAACAATTCGAAAATATCATCCAAATGACCATGATGCAGTAAGAAGAGCATATATTCAACAAGATCCTTGCCGGCCTCGAAACCACAATTTCCCTCAAAGAATATTTTATGGTCAATTGCGTCATTTTAATCCTTGGCGGTTTCTTGAGTAAGATTGGTTGGAGTATAGACTAACAAAAGATGCGGCATATTTCTTCTATTGTTATTTGTTCCAAGATGAATGCATTAATCAATGAAAAGGAGATGTATTTTCGAGCATAGGATTTACAAGTTAGAATAAGAAAGATAGATTTGCTTTGCATATTAGTGGACCAAACATCGCTCACAATCAGTCAACAAAGAAGTGTGAAGATTTGATGAAACAAAAACAATCCATTCAAAGTGCACTTGCTAAACAATCTGATCAACAAAGGTTAGAATACCGAACTCCTTTAGAAGATCCAATTGATGCGATACGATATCGTCTGAATCAATGATTATCATTTCGCGGACATTGTGTAGGTGAATCATCTTTCAATAGAGGTAACTATATTTAACTTCTTACATGGTACGCAAAGCGATGTAAAGATATTGATGATGCGTTGGAAAAGCTCCAAAAATAATCAATTGAGTTCTCCATATATTCAAAAAGGATATTATCACTGCATGTAAGTTGGAAACAATTAATAGTATTGTCACGACCCAAATATTCCTCCGTTGGGTATCATGATAGCACCTAGTCTTAGGGACTAGGTAATCCTAACAGTTACGGGATAACAACAATATTAAAAGGAAAACCAACAGTCTCGATATAGAAATCTTGACAAAATTTACATTATTTTCACCAAACCCGGTAATACAAGTCATAAGCTCTACGAATCTCCTACGGCTTCTAAATACAACTGTTTGGAAATAAATACAACAGTGTATGAATAATAATACAATGAAGGTGATTCTGAAGCATGTGAACGCAGCAACATGTTACCTTGAGTGTCCTCAGCAATCATCCACTCAGTTACTAACAATGTATATACCTGGATCTGCACACAAAAAGGTGCAGAAGTGTAGTATGAGCACACCACAACGGTGCCCACTAAGTATCAAGACTAACCTCGATGGAGTAGTGACGAGGACTAGACAAGACACCACTGGTTCAACAAGATAAACTGACATAAATACAGAAATAACCGTACACTACATCTACCTAAGACTTCACAAAGTAATTTACAACAATGACGATATAATGCAGAAGGAAATTACAGAAAAATAACCACGAAACAACACAAAATACACAGAAAGGTGGACATCGGAAATAAGCCAAACCATAGGAAAACACAATGCACTAGAGAACCCCACAATTCAACTCTATGTTTATTAAATCACATCGAGCCTTAGCCATTAAATTCCATAAACTGGTGGAAACCCTTAAACAACAGATCATATAAAAAGCTTTGCAAGAAAAATCATTTTAATATAGAAAGATTTCCTGTGAAAACATACTTTCTACAAAACATATAAAAGTATATGTACTAGAGAGAATTACGTAAAACATAGTTTTCTTTCAAAATACGAAGTTTCCAAAGATACTTTCCAAATAAAGACTTCCAAGTATCATTTTATGCAAGACTAGTGCTTTTCAAATATATTTTCGATGTAAAAGCCTTCAGATATAATCCTTTCGAAAACCATTACTTTTCAATAATACTTTTTCGGTAAAATCTCGTAACCATAATCTCTTCAAGGTAAATCTGTCGGAACCTAGTCCGTACTCAAAACTTGTCTTGTCAATAAATGTAGTAAGAGATCAATGTGAATATCCAGATTTAAACAACGAAATATGAACTCTTAAACAAATGAGGTAAATATCAAACAAGAACACGGAAAAGTATAATGCAAAGACAAGTACACGACATGTCCCCTCGTGCATAACCTCACAATCACTCGGCACGGAATGTCCCATCGTGCATAAATAAATAAATAAACGCTCGGCACGGAATGTCCGCTCGTGCATAACCTCATGATCACTCGACACGGAATGTCTCCTCGTGCATAAATAAATAAATAATCACTCAGCACGGAATATCCCCTCGTGCATAACCTCACAATCACTCGGCACGAAATGTCCCCTCGTGCATAAATAAATAAATAAACACTGACACGTAATGTCCCCTCGTGCATAACCTCACGATCACTCGGCACGGAATGTCCCCTCGTGCATAAATAAATAAATAAACACTGACACGTAATGTCCCCTCGTGCATAACCTCACGATCACTCGGCACGGAATGTCCCCTCGTGCATAACCTCACAATCACTCGGCACGGAATGTCCCTTCGTGCATAAATAAATAAATAAACACTCGACACGGAATGTCCCCTCGTGCATAAATAAATAAATAATCAACAATCGAAAGAAAATCAACAATAGGAACCGTAAATCACACCGTCCCAGCAAGGAAATCCAACAATGCAAACAACATCATAACAACACAAACAATGATAGAAAACACACCATCGCGGCAAGGGAGTCAACAAGAAAAACAATACAATCCCGACAAGGGAAAACAACTATAACCAATCTCGTCTAAGCAATTAACTTTACGGAACAACTCAACTTAAACAAAGGTCCAGAAATAGGTAACATCAAGGAAACACCCACAACATAAATGTTTATCAGCTGACCCAAGAAGCACATAAGAGAAAAGTCATACAGATCACAAGGTAAGACTCACGGGCATGCTTGACTCCAACGAACGAATGCACTAACTACGGCTAGACAACTATAAAGCTAGGTAATACTAAATAAGTTGATTTGACAGTTTTAGAAAGCAAATATGGCATGAAGATAAGAGCGGTAAAATATTCAGTAAAGTCAATTAAGATCAACTAGCCAACGAAGGAATCCAAAAGCAAGTAATTCTAATTTAAGCAGAAAATAATGAAATTAACAACCAAGGATTCAAATGTAACAATTACGTCTATACACAGATAACATAAGAACCTACGAATCCTAAAAGGGAAATCTATTAGCAAATAAGTCCGAGTACGCACTCGTCACTTCATATACACGGACTACAGTCAAAAAAGAAGACTCAATCCTAAGGGGTAGTTCCCCCACACAAGGTTAGGCAAGATACTTACCTCAAAGACGACAACCGGTTACTCAAAAGTGAACTTCTCGGGAGGAAAGACCTCCGGACGGCTCAAAATCAACTAAAACAACTTCAAAATACACATAACACGTATAAGGAATGATTCTGAATAATAAAGTTCAATCTTTACTAATTTATAAAAATTGACCCAAAAGTCGACGCCCGAGCCCGTACCTTGGAACTCGACAAATTTTACAAATTCCGATTACCCATTCCGATACGAGTTCACCCATACTAAATTTATCAAATTCCGATGTTATTTGGTCTTTCAAATCATGAATTCTCTTTTTTTGAAGTTTTCTTTCAAAACCCACAATTCCCTCAACCCAAAACACAAATTAAATGATACAAAATAAGAACTAATTCATGAAATATAATTAATTATAGTGGAATAACACTTACCCATTTGATTTGTGTGAAAAACCTTTGAAGAATCGCCCAAAACCGAGCTTTAGAACTCAAAATGTGTTAAAAATAGTGAAACCCCGATTTTTGGATTTATAAATTGTCTGCCCAGTTAATTGTGCATTGCGATCGCGAACACACGGGTGCGATCGCATAGAAGAAATTGTTGCTGGCCAAATGAGTGCTATGCGATCGCAGGGAAGCTAATGCGATCGCAGAGAAGGAATTTATCTGTTGCCCAAAAAATGCAGGCCTATGCGAACGCGGACTAGATCATGCGATCGCGGAGGAGGAAAGAAGGGGCTTCTGCGATCGCAGAACAAATGGTGCAATCGCATACAAGGCAACAACTGGGCAGGTCAAGTTACTCTATGCGATCGCAATGACTTCTATGTGATCGCATAGAAGGAAACCAGAACAGGTTTTCAGCAGTTCAAAACTAAGGAAAAAGGACCCGACACCCATCCGAAACACACTTGAGGCCCCCGGGACCCCGTCCAACCACACACACAAGTCATGTAACCTAACACGGACTCGCTCGAGGTTTCAAAATATATAAAAAATAACACTAAAACGACGAATCAAACAAAAAATCAAACTTAGGATTTTTCAAAACTTCAAATATCAAGACTTGCGTCGAAACCTATCAATTCAACCCGGAATGATGTGAAATTTTGCAGACAAGTCAAAAATGACATAACGGACCTACAACTACTCTCGGAATTCCATTCCGAGCCTGATATCAAAATTTCACCTATCGGCCGAAATTGCCGAAATACGAACTTTCGCCAAATTACCTCAAATCACTCTACGAGCCTCCAAATACAATTCCGGACACACGCCTAAGTCCAAAATCATCATACGAAGCTGTTGACATTAACAAAAACTCATTTCGAGGTCTTTTGCACAAAAGGCAAACCTCCGGTCAACTTTCATCACTGAAGCTTCTAAAACTGAAAATTTTCTCCCAATTCGACTCCGGATTATCCGGTAAGTGAATCTAACCACGCACACAGGTGGATATACACAACGTGAAGCTGTTTATGACTTTAAACCACCAAAAAGAGCTTAAATTCCCGAAACGACTGGTCGGGTCATCACATTCTCCCCCTCTTAAACAGACGTTCGTCCTCGAACATGCCAAGATTCACCTTGAACTCCTCCACTCACTGATTGTACACTTCTAACACATACCTGCGGGTGATCCCACGTCACCCAAACCCACATAAGCCTGACGGAACAATCACACTGCAATATAGCCCTCGCATCACCATCGATCAGCCTCATACCTCAATCTCTCACCTTCTACCCATTTCTCCAAAAACTCGATTCTAAATCCATACCCGGCATTAGCCTCAACCGGCTGCATCAACTCATGAATACACCCATAAGGCACAACCACATAACATGGCACATCAGACATAGGCTCAAATAACACTTTTGATCACAATAGCTACCTGGAATTGACTCAACATTTTGCAATTAGCCCCACATCTGAAAGATTTCTGTTTCCAAACTCCATAATACTGATACTGATGCAATGAACACGAAGACTTCATTATAAAACACCCGAACCATCAAGCCACAACCTACACCACTGAGCACATATCCCGCAGACTAAACTAAAGAAGCACATAACGAAATGATTGATTATGAAAATAGAAGCATATAAAGGAACCATCAAACAAGCTCATAGACACAACTCTCTACCAATACTGACTTACCAAAAGCAATATAATAAGGAAAAGCAAAACACACAAACAAATCACAAGGATACCATCCTGATAAAATTTCCACCGCGGTACTTAGCCCGGTCCAAACATACCGAATCAAAAATAAAATGAGGAACTCCCCCTCAACACTGGATCACATGCCGGTAATACCTTAGACTTATTGAAATTCCTCCATTAACTCATTTAAGCTGATAAAATCATAACACTAACTGAACTCACATCTCGATGGGGTATTAAATCACAACTCGTAAACAAAATACTTAGGAAAATCACATAAAGCTTACCTCGAAGAACAACAAGGACTTACTTCCAGTTTCACCACTACCAAGAATGAAAAACAACAACGATAGACACGTGCTACCACTAATAAAATCTCCCAATCGGAGTAAACACAACAATGGAGTGCAAGACATGAAACTCACTCATAAATGAAGCAACAAATAAGGGAAACTCGTCCCGATCAACAGAACTATGGTGAAATACAATTGGTGCCCCTCTGAGACACATCAAAACATACTTGTGATATTATACCTGGCTCAACGGCCTCCAGCCTACTACATGCCACACCTCACCAGGTCGGACTGTCCCTCTTGGGCGCCCTCTACTCACCTGAATACTCTACTATAACTCACCTACTTGAATCCTGGAACAATCTCTCACCCTGGGTCTAACATCTCCATGCTGAAAACAACCTCTCTACTAACGTGGCTGTGGAAAACACACAATACGGATCCTCTGAGACCCATGAGTACCTGTAAAGCCCCCATGCGAAGCTGGTAATGCAAACAGAACTGGTTGACCCCAAATTCTCTACCATGACGTACCTTGGTTCCATAATAAGGAATAATAGATTACTCCGATCTACGAGGCCTCCTCGCCTCCCAAAACTCTCTCCTTGATCTCGTCTAAATCTCCCAATGACTCCACCAACTCATCTTCTAACTGAAGCAATCAAACGAGGTGTATATCTGGCCGACTCACTGAATCTAACGGCATACTCCAATAGTGACATAGCGCCCTGACGCAACTGCTCAAACTCCGCGTGCCGTACATTCCGCAAGCACTGAGGTGCAACCTCCCTCAAAACATCTTCGAAAACTAAATCCATGCTAGTGAAGCTAACTCAGCCAAGTTACCCCAACTCATATGCCGCCACCGTTGATCAACCCACTACTTTGAACCTGAGACGTGACAAAAACAATCCCGCTCATTTCCATAATGCCCGAAACACGAAGAATATAGTGACACTCCTCCATGAAACCCTGGGCACCATCCGCCGCCAATCCATTGAAAGATAGAAGGGTGGTACTTCCTGTACCTCTCAAGTCCAAGGTATTCTTCCTCCGATGCTACTGCCCTAACCACGGGCTGAACTAAAACCACATGTCGCGCTGCCATACCAACTGGAACCTGACCAATGTGATCTCGCTGCTCTGGAGTGTAGGCGGTGGGACTCTGAACTCCTCCCTGATATGTGAAGCAACTGGTACACTAGAATCAATCCCGCTTGAGTCATTATACCAATTATACTCAAAACTACACCCCGGTCTCTTGAAGTCCGGGGTAACATCAGGCACCCTTAGTGCATGTCCCCCAACTGGAACTACTGGCGGCTATTTGGTTGTTCTGGTAGACATCTTTAACTGCAACACGTGATCCTCGTCGGCCTCTGTCTCTGATCCTTGCGACATTTGTTTTGGGGTAACATCATCAGGAGACGTAGTTCGTGTCCTCACCATCAGTGAGAGAATGGAACAAAAATTTCAAACTTCAAGATCAATGAACTCGCAGGATAGCAATGAAGGAAGTGAAATCATCCTAATAGTTATGTAGCCTCTCGAAGATAAGTACAGACGTCTCCGTACCGATCCGCAAGACTCTACAAAACTCGCTTATGACTCGTAGCACCCATGAACCTAGAGCTCTGATACCAACTTGTCACGACCCAAATATCCCTCTGTTGGGTATCATGATAGCACCTAGTCTTAGGGACTAGGTAAGCCTAACAGTTATGGGATAACAACAATATTAAAAGGAAAACCAATAGTCTAGATATAGAAATCTTGACAGAATTTATATTATTTTCCCAAAACCCGGTAATACAAGTCATAAGCTCTACGAATCTCCTACGGCTTCTAAACACAACTGTTTGGAAATAAATACAATAATGTATGAATAATAATACAATGAAGGTGACTCCGAAGCCTGTGAACGCAGCAACAGGTTACCTTGAGTCTCCTCAGCAATCATCCACTTAGCTACTAACAATGTATATACCTGGATCTGCACACAAAAATGTGCAGAAGTGTAGTATGAGCACACCACAGCGGCGCCCAGTAAGTATCAAGACTAACCTTGGTGGAGTAGTGACGAGGACTAGTCAAGACACCACTGGTCTAACAATATAAACTGACATAAATACAGAAATAACCGTACACTACATCTACTTAAGACTTCACAAAGTAATTTACAACAATGACGATATAATGCGGAAGGAAATTACAGAAAAATAACCACGAAACAACACAAAATACACAAAAAGGTGGACATCGGAAATAAGCCAAACCATAAGAAAACACAATGCACTAGAGAACCCCACAACTCAACTCTATGTTTATTAAATCACATCGATCCTTAGCCATTAAATTCCATAAACTGGTGGAAACCCTTAAACAACAGATCATATGAAAAGCTTTGCAAGAAAATTCATTTTAATATAGAAAGATTTCCTGTGAAAACATACTTTCTCCAAAACATATAAAAGTATATGTACTAGAGAGAATTACGTAAAACATAGTTTTCTTTCAAAATACGAAGTTTCCAAAGATACTTTCCAAATAAAGACTTCCAAGTATCATTTTATGCAAGACTAGTGTTTTTCAAATATATTTTCGATGTAAAAGACTTCAGATATAATCATTTCGAAAACCATTACTTTTCAATAATACTTTTTCGGTAAAATCTCGTAATCATAATCTACTCAAGGTAAATCTGTCGGAACCTAGTCCGTACTCAAAAATTGTCTTTTCAATAAATGTAGTAAGAGATCAATGCGAATATCCAGATTCAAAAAAAGAAATATGAACTCTTAAACAAATGAGGTAAATATCAAACAAGAACACGGAAAAGTATAATGCAAAGACAAGTACACGTCATGTCCCCTCGTGCATAACCTCACAATCACTCGGCACGGAATGTCCCCTCGTGCATAAATAAATAAATAAATGCTCGGCACGGAATGTCCCCTCGTGCATAACCTCACGATCACTCGGCACAGAATTTCCCCTCGTGCATAAATAAATAAATAATCACTTGGCAAGGAATGTCCCCTCGTGCATAACCTCACAATCACTCGGCACAGAATGTCCCCTCGTGCATAAATAAATAAATAAACACTCGGCACGGAATGTCCCCTCGTGCATAACTTCACGATCACTTGGTACGGAATGTCCCCTCGTGCATAAATAAATAAATAAACACTCGGCACGGAATGTCCCCTCGTGCATAACTTCACGATCACTTGGTACGGAATGTCCCCTCGTGCATAAATAAATAAATAAACACTCGGCACGGAATGTCCCCTCGTGCATAACCTCACGATTACTCGGCACGGAATGTTCCCTCGTGCATAAATAAATAAATAAACACTCGGCACGGAATGTCCCCTCGTGCATAACCTCACGATTACTCGGCACGGAATGTTCCCTCGTGCATAAATAAATAAATAAACACTCGGCACGGAATGTCCCCTCGTGCATAACCTCACGATCACTCGGCACGAAATGTCCCCTCGTGCATAAATAAATAAATAAACACTCGGCACAGAATGTCCCCTCGTGCATAACCTCACGATCACTCGGCACGGAATGTCCCCTCGTGCATAACCTCACAATCACTCTGCACGGAATGCCCCCTCTTGCATCAATAAATAAATAAATAAATACTCGGCACGGAATGTCCCCTCGTGGAGGAGGAAAGAAGGGGCTTCTGCGATCGCTCGAGGTTTCAAAATATATAAAATAACACTAAAATGACGAATCAAACCAAAAATCAAACTTAGGAATTTTCAAAACTTCAAATATCAAGACTTGCGTCGATACTTATCAATTCAACCCGGAATGACGTGAAATTTTGCAGATAAGTCAAAAATGACACAACAGACCTACATCCATTCTCGGAATTCCATTCCGAGCCCGATATCAAAATTTCACCTATCGGCCAAAATCGCCGAAATACGAACTTTCGCCAAATTACCTCAAATCACTCTACGGACCTCCAAATCTATTTCCGGACACGTGCCTAAGTCCAAAATCATCATACGAAGCTGTTGACATTAACCAAAACTCATTCTGAGGTCGTTTGCACAAAAGTCAAACCTTCGGTCAACTTTCATCACTTAAGCTTCTAAAACTGAAATCTTTCTCCCAATTCGACTTCGGATTATCTGGTAACTGAATCTAACCACGCACACAGGTCGATATACACAACGTGAAGCTATTTATGAATTTACACCACCAAACAGAGCTTAAATTCCCGAAACGATCGGTCGGGTCGTCACAAGTATCATTAAGGATATAAATGATGATCATTTTTCAATATTAGTTGATGAATCTCGTGATGTATCATGTAAGGGGAAAATGGATATTATTCGGCATTTTGTTGATTGGAGCAAAAGTGTGATGGAGCGATTTATGGGTATTCTTCATGTTCGTGATACTACTGCTTTGTCGCTAAGGATTGAAATTGTTAGTTTACTAACTAAACATTCTTTAAGTCCATCTTATGTACGTGGACAATACTTTGATGGAGCAAGAAATATGCAGGGTGATTTAAATGTTCTTAAGGGCTAAATGCAAAAAGAAAGTAGAGGTGCTCATTCTATTCATTGTTTTGCTCATCAACTTCAATTAACTCTTGTTACGGCTTCTAGAAGATGTGATGAAGTCCAAGAACTTTTATTGTTGGTTTCTGATATATTGAATATGGTGGGAGCTTATTTCAAGCGTACAGATGAACTTCGTGAATATCAAGCAGAAGAAATAGAAGAGGCATTATGTAAAGGTGAGCTTGAAACTGGTAAGGGGTTGAATCAAGAATTGGGTCTTGCTAGAGCTAGTGATACACGATGGGGTTCTCATTACAATTCCTTTAATAATTTTATTCTTGTGTTTGACCCTATTATTTTCACGATCCCAAAACGCCCAGTCGTGATGACGCCTATCGTGGAATTAGGCAAGCCACACACTTCAATTAATTTAAAATTTCCTTCGGAACAATCATTGTATTTGCAGCAAAAGTTTCATTTTTAAAACATTTAAAAGTAAAAAATGCTTAAGACACAAAAACAGAATGAATCCCAGCACTGGTGCCACCGAGTCATGAGCTAATATAACTACAATATCGAGATACAAAACTGACATAATACTTCCTGAAATAGAAAAGTACGACAAGGGAGATAAGGAAGGAGAAAATGAGGTTGCGATCGCCAGCTGCTACCTCGAATACTCCAACTAAAACTCTATCGACAGATCAGCAGCCGCTACTAGGTCCCGATGTACCTGGATTTGCATACAAGGTGTTGGGGGTAACGTGAGTACACCAACTCAGTAACTAACGGACCCAAACTATGGCTGAGAGGTAGTGACGAACTAAACCTCAGTAGATATAATAGAAACAGTGTACAAAAATTTAGGCGTGTTCACAATTATCTATCAGATATAAACAACAGGATAAGTTCAGGTTCAAATAGTAAATCATGTATAACTTAGTATACTCTACATGCCAATGTATCAACGGTATGAAAATGCACATAGTCCTCCCACGCTCACATGCAAGTCCACCCAGTACTGTATATGGCTCTCATGGCCTAGGGAATATCCATCTCAGAATATACATGCACATGTGACAGTAGTCACTCAGTACTGAGGAAGGCCAATCCAGCCCCCACGGAGAAGATCCATCTTCGGATACCGGCACTAAGACAAGATCCATGTCCAGGGAAGATCCATCCCTCAATATCATCACTGCGCTCACTAGGGTTGTGTTACAGACTCCGGAGGGGCTCCTACCACCCAAGCGCTATCATAAGCCAGATCCATGCATAAATCAATGTACATGATGCGGCGTGCAGCCCGATCCCATAACTGTCACTCAATATCATGCTCTCGTCCCCACTCAGTCCTCACTCTCCAATCTTGCTCACACGGGCTCACAATGCATGAACCATCCTGAATCAATGATAAGAAAGTGTAAAACATCAATTACCGAGACTGAGACAAGATATAATATGCAATAACATGACTGAGTAAATAACATCAATGAAATACATGAATGAAAGTAATGAGCGACTACTCGGATCTCAACAGTAGTGGCATGAAGCCCTAACATAACATCTAGCATGATTTCTAGCATGTTTGCAATTAATCACATTAACAATCGTGCGGATATCAACAAGAAAGTCACTAAACAAAGCCATGGAATGAATCCAGGTTACCATTCTCACGGTGCTCGCACCCACACCCATCACTTGGCATGTGCGTCAATTACAATCATATAATATATCGTTCACGGTTTCGAACCCTCAGAACCAAGTCTGGAAGTTTTACTTACCTCAAACCGGGCACAAATCCTAGTCTGCAATGCCTTTGCCTCTAGACTCGGACTCTGATTGCCCCGAATCTAACCAAAATCAGTACCATAACATCAATATTGAGAAAGGAAAAAACCTCATGCGAAATTAATCAATTTACACTATAAATCCCGAAATTGTTCAAACCCGACCCCCGGGCCCACGTCTCGAAATTTGATAAAAATCACAAAACTAGAATCCTTACACTCTCGCGAATCCATACATACAAAATACATCAAAATTCGATAACAAACAGCCTAGCGATTACCGCATCTATGGTCTGCGGACCCACACCTGCGGTCCCAAGTGCGCACCTGCGGTTCCCACTTAACAGGCCAACTTCCGCACCTGCGCTCCACCTACCGCACCTGCGGGCTCGCAGGTGTGGTCCAAACTTCCGCATCTGCAGTTCCTCTCCAGTTGTCCCCTTTCCGCACCTGCGATGGCGTACAAGCACCTGCGGTGACCGCACCTGCGGCCACCCGTCCGTATGTGCGGAATCACAGAACAACAAAACACCAGCAATCTTTAATGCCAAAAACCAATTTGTTAACCATCTGAACTCATCCTGAGGTCCCCGACACCTCAATCAATGGTACCCACAAGTCATATATGATCACCCGAACTTAGTCGAACCCTCGGAACACTCAAAATAACATCAAAACACCAAATCAATCCATAATTCAAGCCTAACGATTCCTAAACTTTCGAAATTCGCCAACGATGCCGAAACCAACCAAACCACGTCTGAATGACCTGAAAATTTGCACACACAACCCAAATGACTCTACGGACCTATTCCAACTTCCGGAATTCCATTTCGACTCTGATAGCTAATTTTTCACTGCCGACCGAAAATCGTCAAAAATCCAATTTCGCCAATTCAAGCCTAATTCTACTCCTGATCTCCGAACAACATTCTGAACACACTCCTAAGTCCAAAATCACCTAAACAAGCTATCCTATACATGAAAACCAAATTCCGAGATCTTTTACCTATAAGTCAACTTCCGGTTGACTCTTCCAACTTTTGAACCATATTAAGAGACTAAGTGTCTCATTCCTCTCCACAATCACTCCGAACCTGAGTCAACCGACCCAACACAACCTAAATGAGCTAAATAACACGAAACAAAGCAAAAACGGGAAAAATGGGGCTAATCTCACGGAACGACCGGTCGGGTCGTTACAATATTATTAATGTGCTTGATGATATTGTTGTTAATGCACGTTTTGAAGAAAAATGTAAGGCAAAGGGATATCTTATAGCATGTTTAACATTTTAAATTGTCTTCATGTTACATTTAATGCGTACTATTTTAGCAATCACAAATGAGCTTAGTGTAGACTTTCAAAAGAAGGAGCAAGATATTGTAAATGCTATGTTACTTGTTGGAGTGGCAAATAATCAATTGTAAGAACTGAGAAAGAAAGGTTGGGATTCACTTATTAATTACTGATGTATCCAAATTCTTTATGAAATACGATATTTCCATACCTGCATTTGATGAGCTTAATGTTATCTCTGGAAGAACACGTCGTAGAGTTGCTGAGTATACTGTTTCACATCACTATCGTGTTGAGATATTTTATAAAATTATTGATTGGCAATTTCACTTTGACCCTTTTCAATTTGACCCTTTTTCTACTTTGAAATCATTGCACAATTCTTGATTCTCCTTCAACAGTTAGATTCTTCCTCCTTACGTAATTTTAACTTTGGGGGTTTCATTCGGAGAACAGGCTTATTGAATTCATCATCAACAGTGAAAGAAGAAGATATGTTATCCATTGGAAGTATAAAAATATTCTATGTGTTATTTTGATTAAGCTCTCACAATTTTCTAATTTCTTGTTCACAGAGTTTGTGTTACTGGGTTGTCAGAAGGTTCAACAAAACTTTTGGCTGAAAATCCGATTGCCCGTCGCCAGAACTTTTTATTCGTACTTTCTGTAATTTCTGAAAATTTGCCTTGTCTGAAGGATTATTTTTTATAAATATATTGATTTTCAATTATTTTTTAAGAATCTGAAAAATCATTTATTTACTGGGTTTGAATGTGAAAAAGACGGGGTTTGGTGTTTTTTGCCATTTCAATTCAAGAATCTGAAAAATCATTTCTTTACTGGGTTTGGAACATAAAATTGGGGCAGAAGATATCAACTAGTTTACCAGATCACCATACTTCTCGGCATCCATCAGAGCAACAGCAGCCAGCGGATTTGGAAGCGCGTCCGCACATCCTCGACTGTGATCCAGGTTTCATCTTTCTTGAATTGTATTAGCCCTTATCTATTTACCATTGCCTTGCCAGCAATTTTGATTGGATTAATTGCTTTTTCTATCTTTTCTATTTGTGTTTTAAGCTTAAGGTTTCATATATTCATGTTAGTCATGTGTTTGCACAGGGGTAGCTTTGTAGAAGTGGTAGATCGATTGTTCTAGTTCCTGCTCGTGTTTCTGCTCTTGTAGTCTCTCATTTGAGTTGTTTTTAGCTCTTGGTTCCGTAGCTTGTAGTCCTTCATTCCTATTTTTGGTTCTTAGTGGTAGTGTTTACCTAATACCTTTTGCTTATAGTGGCGGTATTGAACGATGTGAGAGTAAGGTCATGTCCTCGGGCGGGGCTGGGGGTAGGGTCCAAGGGTGGGAAGGGGGTCAAGAAAGCCTCTAGGTTGAGAATTGGGTCTTGGAACATTGGGACATTGACAGGGAAGTCTATAGAGTTAGCTAAGATTCTTCAAAGGAGGAAGATCAACATAGCATGTGTTTAGGAGACTAGATGGAATGGCACTAGGGCACGAGATGTAGACGGGTTTAAACTATGGTACTCAAGGAGCGCTGGGGGCGAGAATGGGGTAGGTATTTTAGTAGACAGGGACCTCAGGGAACTCGTGATTGAGGTTAGGAGGGTAAATGATAGGTTGATGAGTATTAAATTGGTAGTTGGTGGGTTTACTGTAAATGTGATTAGTGCATACACTCCTCAGGTAGGTTTGAAAGGTCAAGAAGCAATTTTGGGATGATCTAGACGAGATGGTACGTAGTATCCCGCACACAGAGAAATTGTTCATTGGCGGATATTTCAATGGTCATATTGGGGCTAGTTCTAGGGGTTATGATGATGTGCATGGTGGGTACGGTTTTCGGGATAGGAATGAGGGAGGTAATTCTCTGTTGGAGTTTGTTAGAGCTTTTGATTTGGTTATAGCTAACTCGAGTTTCCCAAAGAGGGAAGAGCACCTGGCCACTTTCCGAAATTCAATGGGCAAGACACAAATTGATTACCTTTTCTACAGGAAATGCGATAAAAGTTTGTGCATTGACTGCAAGTTCATCCTAAGTGAGCACCTCACGACTCTGCATAGGCTCCTAGTTATGGACCTGGAGATCAAGAGGAGTAGGAAGAAGAGGGCGGGGTGCAGGCAACCGAAGATCAAGTGGGGTAACTTGAACAAGGACAAAGCTCAGGAGTTAGGGGAGAAGTTGGTGGCTATGAGGGCCTGGATGAGTATGGGGGACGCGTCTAGTATGTGGTTAATGACTGCGGATTGCATTAGGGTAGCTGCTAGAGAGGTCTTAGGGGTCACGAAGGGTTCTCCAGGGGTGCATAAAGGAGACTGGTGGTGGAATGGAGAGGTTCAAGGTAAAGTGGAAGCTAAGAAAGATGCTTATTTGAAGCTAGTAGAGAGTACAAACGAGGAGGAAAAAAGGACGTATCAGGAGTGTTACATAAAGGCAAAGAAAGAGGCAAAGTTAGCAGTTACGACGGCTAAGAATGCAGCATTTGCTCGTTTGTACGAGGAGATCGAGGGCAAAGATGGGGACAAGAGGTTGTTCCAGTTGGACAAGGTGAGGGAGAGGAAAGCCCGTGACTTAGACTAAGTCAAGTGCATCAAGGACGAGGATGGTAAAGTGTTGATGGATGAGGCACTCATTATGAGAAGATGGCAGACATACTTCCATAAACTGTTGAATGAGGAGGGGGATAGATGCATTGTGCTGGGTGAGTTGGAGCACTCTGAGAGTCGGCGGGATATTGGGTACTGTAGGTGGATTACGGTAGAAGAGGTGGAAGGAGCGATGCGTAGGATGTGCAGGGGAAGAGCAACGGGGCCAGACGAAATCCCGGTGGAATTCTGGAAGAGCACGGGGCGAGCAGGTTTGGAGTGGCTCACTAGGTTGTTTAATGTTATTTTTAAGGCAAAAAAGATGCCTGAAGAATGGAGGTGGAGTACGATGGTTCCGATTTACAAGAACAAGGGTGATATCCAAAATTGAAACAATTATAGAGGTATCAAGTTATTGAGTCACACTATGAAGGTTTGGGAGAGAGTGGTGGAGGACAGGGTGAGGAAGTGCGTGTCTATTTCTGAGAATCAGTTTGGATTCATGCCGGGGCGTTTGACTACGGAAGCGATTAATTTGATAAGGAGATTAGTGGAGCAGTACAGGGAAAGGAAGAAGGATTTACATATGGTGTTTATTGACCTTGAGAAGGCATATGATAAAGTTTCGAGGGAGGTACTGTGGAGGTGTTTGGAGGTTATCGAAATTCCGGTAGCGTACATTAGGGTGATTAAGGATATGTATTATGATGCTAAGACTCGGGTAAGGACTGTAGGTGGTGAGTCGGACCTTTTCCCTGTGGTGATGGGGTTGCACCAGGGATCGGCTCTTAGCCCATTTTTGTTTGCCTTGGCGATAAATGTATTGTCGCGTCACATCCAGGGGGGGTGCCTTGGTGCATGTTATTTGCCGATGATATAGTGTTGATTGCCGAGACGCGTAAAGGAGTTAACACGAGGTTGGAGGTTTTGATACAGACCTTGGAGTCTAAGGGTTTCAAACTGAGTAGAACCAAGACAGAATACTTGGAGTGCAAATTCCGTGAGACCCATGATGCAGACGTAGAGGTTAATCTTGATGCTCAAGTTATCCCCAAGAGAGCGAGTTTTAAGTATCTCGGGTCTATTATACAGGGTAACGGGAAGATTGACGAAGAAGTCACACATCGCATCGTAGCGGGGTAGATGAAGTGGAGGCTCGCTTCCAGTGTTCTATGTGATAAGAAGGTGCCGTTAGGACTTAAGGGTAAGTTTTACCGAGTGGTAGTTCGACCCGCTATGTTGTATGGGGTTGAGTGTTGGCTAGTCAAGAACTCCCACGTGCAGAATATGAGAGTAACAGAGATGAGGATGTTGAGATGGATCTGTGAGTGTACCAGGCGATATAGAATTAAGAATGAAGCTATCCGGGACAGAGAAGGAGTAGCCTCCGTGGAGGACAAGATGCGGGAGTCGCGGCTGAGATGGTTCGGACATGTTAGGAGAAGAAACATTGATTCCCCTGTCAGGAGGTGTGAGAGGTTAACAACAACAACAAACCCAGTTTGATCCCAATATGTGGGGTCTGGGGAGGGTAGTCTGTACGCAGACCTTACCCCTACCTAATGCAGGGTGAGAGGTTGTTTCCAATAGACCCTCGGCTCAGAAAGGGTAAGAAGAAGGAGAAGGAAGCAAGGAAGGAAAGAAAAAAAATAAAAAAAAAATAAAGAGATGGAAGAAAAAAAGATAAACAGTATCCAATAATAGCAGCACAGAATACAATATCTAAGGCGAACAAAATCACATACCATAATAAAAATCAACGAATATGAAGGGAAATGCATGCTACTAAGCCTATCATTGAGCACTATAAACTACCTACTAACCATCTACCTTAATCCTCGACCTCCACACCCTCCTACCTCGGATCTCAACCAAATTTCGCACACAAGTTTCATACAATAACACAAACCTATCTAAATTCCTAGAACAATAATTGACATATGATAACCTCAAAGTCAACCATCGATCAAACTTATGAACTTCTAATTCTTCAAATTGCCAACTTTCAGTAAATAGAGTCAAAATATCCTATGAATATCTAAAATTAAATCCGGACATACGCCCAAGTTCAAAATCATCAAACGAACCTATTGGGACCTTCAAAACAAATCTGGGGTCGTTTACTCAAAAGTCAAACCTTGGTCAACTATTACAACTTAAGGCTTCCAAAATAGAACTAAGTGTTTCAATTCACTCCCAAACCTTTTCAAAATTAAACAACAATCCATGTGGGTCATAAAATATCAAATACACATAGGAAAAGCATCAAATAGCAGAACATGCTTTAATTCTCAAAATAACCGGTCGGGACGTTACAGTATCATCTTTATTTGCGGTTTTGACTATGGTATTGTACTTTTGCTATCTTATTTAAGAAGAATTCTTATCTTATCTCTGATTTTGCCCCTCATTATTTTATCTGTTATTCTTGGCCACTCTCTATGATTTCATGCTATTATGAACTATTCTATTTGAAAAAGTGAGTATCACGCTTTTGTAAAAATCTCTCCATTACTTCTTCGAGATTAGGCTTGATATTTACTAAGTGCACGTTATATTTATACTCATATTATACTTCTGCATATTTTTGTGCATATCTTGGTACTGGACCTAGCAGCTTTCAAAAAGCGCTAAGAGTTTGTTTGGAGACTTCGTGGTGAGATGTCGTTCTTGCTTCACAACTTATGAAGTCCCTTCTTATTTATTTTATTATTATTTGATTCAAAAAGTATTGTTAATCTTTGAGACTCAGATGTGTTTTATTCTAGAAACTCATGACTTCGTACTACCAGATTTGGTTTAGGGACATGGAATAGGTCCATTTTGCTATTTGAAACTTCTCTTCATAATTCGGTGTCATTCGAAGTTGGTTTGATAGGATTCGTACACTTGGTTATGATTCTTGGTTGCGATTTTAGTGGTTCTTGAGTTTTTATTTGAATTTCAAGCGTTTTAATGTCTGATTTGTGGTTCTAGATGATATTTCGTATTTTGATCGCGCGAGCGAGTTTATGTGATGTTATTAAACTTGTATGTATGTTTAGTTTGGAGCCCGAGAGGTTCGGATAAGTTTCTGACGCGTTTCGAATGAGTTTAGATGGTTGAAGACTGCTAGTGTGCTTTAGTTTTGGTGCTTGGTTATAGGTCTCGCATTTGCGATGACTTGTTCACAAATACAAACTCCACTTTTACAAAGTTAAGCTTGCAATTGCGATGGGGAACTGGGCAGGGTTGTCTTCGCATTTGCGAAGATATGTTTGCAATTGCTCATATCCCATACTTCGCTTTTGCAACGGATTGGTCGCATTTGCATCTGAGCGCTTAGGCAGGTTCGCAAATGCAAACCTTTGATCACATTTGCGATTGAATGAGATATCGCAAATGCGATGGTTTTATCGCAATTGCAACTTATGCAGGCTGGGGAACAGTGCGCATTTGCCACATGTGTTCAACATTTGTGGTGGTCACAACTACGACCAAGAGTTCACAATTTCGACATCCGCAACTAGGTAAAAGAGCGGATAATCGGGACTTAGCTCATTTTACACAATTTTTCAACCGTAAACACTCTAGAGGCGATTTTCCAAGAGTTTCTTCTTTCCAAAATCATTGGTAAGAAACTTTAATCCATTTACTTTCAATTACCCAATACTTTGCATGTGTTCTTAATATCAAATCTAGGATTTTCATAGTAGAAATTAGGAATTTGGGTGAAAATCGGGGATTTTATAAAATTGAGATTAACCGGGATCGGGGGTGAATGGCTAATCTGATTTTAGTCTGAATCTCGAGTTTTGACCAAGCGGGCCCGAGGTTGACTTTTTTTGACTTTTTCAAATTCATCAAAGATCGAACCTTTATCATTCGTGAGTAGTTTATAAAGCTTATTTTGAATTGTTTGATCGATAATTGATTGGATTTGATTGGTTTGGAGGCTTTTTCAAAAGGTAAGGTTGTGGTTGGTTGACTTGGTTTCGGAGTGAGGTAAGTATCGTGGTTAACTTTGACTTGAGGGAATAAGGATTTGTTAGTATATTTGCTACGTGAATTATGTGTGGGGATGGCGCATAGGTAAGGTGGCGAGTATATATGCATTGTCATTGGGTTTAAGAAAATGGGGGAAAATTATTTATTGTATAGTGTAATTGCATTGATCATGCTTTCCATGCCTTAGTTAGCTTATTATTTCTCCAATTGTCCGCCTTCATATTTTATTGGTTATTTTGAAGTTATGGGATATTGAAGGTTGTGTTTATTCATCATAATGCTATGATTGAAGTGAAATTTGGTTTCCACCTTGCTTTCGTACCTTGGTTTATTATTATTTATCAGTGAGGAAGAGCGAAAGCACGAAGGATGTTGTCGTGCCTCATTTGCATATACTATCATTGATTTGATAGATTGTGAGTATTGAAGCATAAAGGGTGATGTCGTGTACTTGATTTCTTATTGTCATTTATCATACCATGTGAGGAAGAGAGTAAAAGTACGAAGGGTGATTCCGTGCCATTTCATTTATCATATTATTTATATATGGTGAGGATGAGAGAGGGCGATGACGTGCCATTTTTGATTTCACTGCACTATTTGATTTATGGATTGGTGATTTAATTGAGGGCATTTGTTGTTTATTTTGGAAAAATGCTATGTGGTAATTTTGTACTTGTCATTTTTTCCATACTCCTCTTTCTACATGTTCCCTCCCAGTCATTATCTTAAATGCCCTACTTGTTATTTTTGCTGCTTTATGTACATATCTGCACAGGATTTTAGTAGGTGTCTTGTCATAGCCTCGTCACTACCTTGTTGAGGTTAGGCTCGACACTTATGAAGTATATTAGGTCGGTTGTACTCATGCTAAACTTCTGCACTTGTTGTGCAGATGTTGGTGTTGGTCCCAACGGTGTCTAGTGGTAGTTCTTCTCGGATCATATCTACAGCGGAGACTTGAGGTAGTGGAGACTTGAGGTAGAGATGTTAGTGTTCGCACTCCCTGAAGTCCCCATATATTTCTATCTTTACTGTTTATTTCGTCTCGAACAGTTGTATTTCGTTCAAACCATACTTGAAGACTTCTCGTTGCTCAAGTACTTGTGACACCAGATTTCTGGGATAGGTAATTATGTATATGATTTGTAATTAAATACGAACCTCTTGTCAAGACACAAAATTTCACTAATGGTCGTGATAACACCTCATTCCTATTGTCTAGGTAAGCCAACAATCATAATCAACCCAAACCAAACATAGCAAGAAATATAAGTTGTCATAACATAAATTGTCACGACCCGGATTCCTAACCTCGGGACCCTGGTGGTGCCTAACATCAACTTACTAGGCAAGACAACATTAGATAACAAATTAATTTTAACCATTTTAAAGAAGAGTGATAAAAATTATTGACGATTAATAAAGCCGTAATACATAAGATAATCTCATAATACATTATGGTCTAGTCTAAGTGCTCAAAGTAATAAATTAGACTCCAATCTTCCCTATTTTCTCTCCCTCTTCTTCATCCCTCAGTCCACCCAGCTTATAGGGTTATCAAATAAAGTATGTGTCATTTAATTATGATATAATTTCTTAATGAGAGCGATGCTTATTTGAAAATTTATACAATAGTTGTCTTTAAGAATTAATATTTTGGAAAATATTGTCCAAGCATTTTATTGAAATTGAAGTGAAAGAAAATTAGACTTTGTATAGGTGTATGAAATGTGAAGACAAAGAGGTTAAACTCTATTAACATCCATTAAAAGCGTCGAAACTTTGAATTCAAAAAAACGAATTTGTGAAATTATTATTTGTTTTGATTGGATATTGTTACAAATGATTAGGAATATCCTTTGGAATTTATATCTCAATTTTGAGGGAGTTTGGTGATGACTCGAGGTGGTTTATGGTTGAAATTTTAGATTAAAACTCGAAGACGAAGACATAAACAAACTGTATGCGTTTTGTATGTCGGGTGTACAAATGTCATACAAAATACATACAACTAACATAACTGTTGTCGCGCCCCATTTTCCCCCTAAAGCAGGTTTCGACATGTGACAACTCTTTTAAATAAGTATTAAAAGAGAAAAGTCGACATCTAATGATTTTTAAGGTGTGTTAGGGCACCTATTTGCAAATAACTTTGTTTGACTAGTCAACGCCATCAAAGATCGGATAAGGGCTCAAATTACCTCAAAGAGAAGGTTTTAGGCATTCCACGAGGTCCACAACTGAGGGTCCCGGCCAAAATTTGAACTATGTGAATTATGTAATTAGGCTAGGTGATCAAATAAACAAAGGGAAGTATAGAAGTGGAAGAGTCTTATCATAACACATGGGAATTAGTACAAATCCTAATGATTACAAGAATATAAATACATTGGTCTATATTGAACGACTAAGTATAGATATCAAGTATATAAAGAAAAGGGGGGTCCTAAGTTTTTTAGCCTAAAGGATCACCCCGTGCAACATAAATAATACTTCGCAACTTCCTTTAGGTAGGAATTGCTCATATTATTCAGTGAGCACAGACTATCATCTCCTGCTATCTGATTACTATGTTGAAGTTGTTTACCTAACAGCGTTCTAATTCAATTCTGAGCCATACCATATGCGTGCACTACTCGTCCCATGCCTATAGTTTAGGAGGATTTGGACCTACTATTTGGGTGGTTCTAGACTTTACTTAGGTTTCTCAAAAATTGATAAAACTAAGCGACATTCAAAATAGATAGGACTTCACATAAAGACACTTAAAGGCCTAAGTTAGCCTCCACACATAAAAACAAATGCACGCGGGCAGATTTTATATTATGCAGTAGGCAGTTTCAGAATCGAGGTTGCTTAAAACCTATTGGCATGGCTTCTAAGTGACCGCACAGTTTAAAAATATCTCATGGGAAGTGCTGCTATTCGGATTATCGAGATTACAAATTACAAGTTATGACCTATAGGCATGATCTCTAAGTGATTTTCATGATGGGGAAATGAAAGCCATTGGAAAACTCAGGATTACTCGTATTTGATCCTATTGGCATGCTTTCTAAGCGAGTAGCAGTATTATAGCTAGGTTCTTCTAATAGTTGGTATTTGAACGCAGATTTATTGTGTTTATTCCTATAGGCATGTTATCTAGGTGGGCAGAGTAATAAGACAACAGAAGCAGTCGATTAGTTAATCAATTAAAGCCCTATAGACATGGTATCTCGATGAGTATTAGCAAAGGCATATATTAATACGATCTTATAGGCATGCTATCTAATAAGCACACTGCAGTTGCACAAATTGAGCGAACAATTATTGATGCTTGATTCCTATAAGCATGCTATCTAATAACGCATAGAAGTGGACATATGAACAAATAAATCACTTAAACTCTTGCTTCTGATAATATGTGGGCATTAGACAAGTTGAGTGAGTGAAGTGTTTGAATTCCTATAGGCAAGATGTCTATTAGTGTATAGAAATAGACACGTCAAACAAAGTAGCAAACAAGCATGTACACCCTATAGCATGTTATCTACCCATTCATGCGAAATTTAAAGCATCTCATCCCCCCTTTTATTAACTTCCTCATCATTCGTTATTACAAGTTATTACAGACCATGTTGAATGATTACAAACTCAAACATGAATACAGAATAACCCAGTAATACATTTCGGCCTTCAAACAGGGTTAGAACTTCATATGGATTGTGGGTCCAAACTCCAAATAAAGACAGTGCATCCCAGACTTCGAGTTCACGGCGGTCCAACATACCAGGACCAAATGAATGACTTACTTTACCCAAATGGATGCCAAGTTCATCCACATAAGTGACAAACTATTTATAAAATCTAACTAGACATCTTAGACACTTAATTCTTAAAGCTATAGCTAACAGCATATCTAGTTGAGACATATAAACAGTGCTAGGCTAGATTGAAGGCACACAAGATACATGTGAGGCAAGTTGTGGCTTGTAATTTCGGAAATAAAGTTTATGAGCAACAAAATTGACCACTATAGGATAATGAACCATTCCAAAAAGAGTTGTAAAGTAAATCATGATCCAAAATTAGCCTAAAGAACTTTAGACATAAGAGTTTTTCATGAAGGTCTAGCTGAATCAAGAATAAGAACAAGTGAAATAGCGGTCTGCACATAGAACTTCTAACATGGGAGCCTAGTTAGCATGACAAATAGGCTAGTGGGCATATGCTACAATGGTTGACAAACAATCACATGGAAAAACTTAACATGTTGAGCATCAGTCATAATACCAAAGTTCAGAAACAATGCCAAGATTAACAGGATAGGTAGGCATCAAGACCTAGACTAGTTAAACATATATAAAGAAAACGCTATGTACTGAAGCCTTAGGCAATATTTGAGGAACACAAACTTGAAAAAATCAGGAGCATACATTATACTTTACAAGTAGCAAGAAAACATGCCATGTTGGTTTAGAAGTTCAAGCAATACTAGCATTTAAAAATGACATGCATAGATCAACCATAAAGAAATTAACAAGGTGTACAAGAATGACGCAATAGGAAATAATACATTAGGACAAATTCTGGGTGTGAGTTAATCCATCACAAGAATCTGAAACAAGAAAGGAGATGAACTTATGATAAGCATTAGAATATCATTCAACCATACACAAACACACTAAGCTAAGCAGGCTTAAGACAGTATGAAACTTAGAGCTTTAGGCAAGTTCTGATGCTAGGAAACATAAGGCTACATGATAACTTCAAAGCAAAGAGGACCATAAATATAGTGGCATATTGATTTATCAAAGTTTAAGTGACATAGATATACAGAACTTGAACACAAGCATAGAAAATATGAAATTGCGAGAGTCAAAGGTACTTACCAGTTACAAATTAACGAGCAGACAAATGAGAAAAGCAATTTCCAGAGGTAATTGAATTAACAATAGAAAGAGCAGCAAAATCCCCAAAATCCCAGTGCGTCTGAGTTCCCAAGGGTTTCGAATAAATCTCAGGCAGTGCTTGCACTGAGAAAGAACACAATAGAATTTGAATGGCCTTGGCTTTCAGCCGGCCAGGGTCTCAGATTTTAGAATATAACAAGTGAGAATGAAAGAATAATAGTGATTAAGGTCCCTTTTAGGGGAATTAAGGGAGGGGGTTTATATAGTGTTGAAATTGAACGAATAAGCAAGGAAAAGAATCGATTAAACATAACTAAGAAAAGAAAATATCGCATGCAAATAAGAATTAGTAGAGGAGATGTAAAATCTCAAAACCCTAGTTGGGTCCAGTTGCTTGAAAATCAAATCAAAGGTGCAAATCGCTCCTTGTTGCGCGTATATAGATGGAAAACGACCTAAAATCCAAAGATTCGAGTCGTTCCAATCCGATCTTGAAAGTGATACTTGCCATAGATAGGCAAGTACCTATGTGATATCATAAACGGACGACCAATAACGGGAGAGGGCTAATAAGTTAAGTAGATCACAGGTGGATTCCATTTCTAGGTCGGAATCGGAGAGAATCAGACAACGGATTCTAGGGTTTAGAGAAAAGAAAGGAAGGTTCGAGAGAGTATAAAGGTGGCTGGCTAACAGGAGTGGTCTCTAAGGTTAGGGTTACGGGGATATAAGAATAGGAAGAGGATTATTATGGGTCGTTGATCATTTGAGATCAACGGCTAGGATCGAAAAAGGAGTGGGGCGGGTCGTTTAAGCGGGTATCGACCGGATTGAGATTTGTGGGTTATTTTGCTTGGGATGGGGAGTTGGGCCAGGGATTTGAGGGGTTTGGGCCACTATTGTGGTCCGAAAAATTGGTATAATTTGGGATACAAATTAAATACACAAAATATTGTTAATAAAAAATAATTTATAAAACTATTTAATAGACAATAAAATATTACTTATGCAATAAATTGATTGAAAATAATTACTTAATATTGTAAATATTTAAAAATACAATTTTAGCATGAATAATATAATAAATGTAAGTATGCATAGCCTATAGGCTATGATTTTAAAATTATGTAAAAATATTATGAAACATATATGTGGATGCAAATAATAATTTTGGATGATTAAGTCATCATAACATAATTTAAGGAATAATTAATAAATAGTCAAGTAATTTAAATGCAAGAAAAATAATTTTAAAGCTCTAAAAATTATGGAAAATAATAGAAAATGTTCATATGACTCTTGTAGACTAAGTAATGATATTTTGAAAGTATATATACTATGTGAAAAATATATGAGGAAAAAATTGGGTATCAACAATTGCGTTCAAGTTTTATGTAAGTTGTATGTGATTTACCAGATTTTATACAACAAAAATTTATATACAAGTTGTATACTCCCTCTGTTTAAATTAGATAAGGTACTTTCCTTTTTAGTCTGTTCCGAAATAGATGACACATTTTAAAATTTGGAAATAATTCAACTTTAAACTTTTCATTTTACTCATTTCACCTAATGAGAAGTTTTTATAACCACACAAATGTCATGACCTTGCAGCTTTTATCCATTAAGCTTTTACGACCATAAATTTCAAAAATCTTCTTTTTTTCTTAAATTCCGTGCCGAGTCAAACTCGTCTAAATTGAAAATGCGTAAGTATAAGTTATGGGTAAGTTATATGTTTTGAATGGATTCTGTACAATAAAAAATTGTACACATACAAATTGTATGTTTTGGCAAGATTTATGTATTATTTTAATCTCTAGCTACTTTTGTAAATAGGAAAACTTAGCTAAAACTGGTAAATATTACTATCCTAATTTTGTATCTATAAAAAACAATTATATTTTTATAAACTCCAAACTTCCATTCGGAAGTACCGTGGAACCTTGAGGGACAACATATCTCAATGATTTGCCCCTAATATGACTTTATGGCTTTCAAAGCAGTGGCTCACCGCTACACAGTATTTTAGTCGTTAAGTTGTTTCTGTTTTCTTTTGTTCTTAGTCAATATTGTCAAATTGTTTTCTAGCAGAAATTTATAGGACAATACACCTAGACCGTCTTTTCTTTTTAAATTTCTTTAATTTTCTCTTTCTCTTGTTCAAGCAACGGAAAAGCATTTCCATTGTATAACAAAAACCGTTTAATTAAAAAAAGAATCAACACAGATTGCATCTTTATTTTTAGTTTAATGTACCAAATTTATTAGAATTGAAAAAAAAAAAGGTTACTGTACTTGTCAAAGTAGGTTAATTTTATCTTATAATATGAAAAACGTTATACGTTTTCGCAATTTGTACTAGCGAGGTCGTAAACATTTCATTTTTCAATGTGTAATGATTACAACACAAGTGTTGAAAAAGCAATACTTCTGCACAATAATTAGAGGCACCAAATGCTTCTTTTTAAACAACTGATCATAGGCTTCTTTCTTTTGTACTTTGGGGCCAAAGCAATGGAAAGCCTTAAAAGAAGACTTGTGTACTGAAATAAAATATGTCTATTTTGCCTTGGTAAAGTAACGCTATCACACGACGTAGTAATTAACTCATCTCTGTTTTTCTTTTGCTTTAAATGAAGTTGTGAATCTTGAATTCAAGCTCCCTCGCTTTTGTTTGAATTCGGTTATTAATCAAAATATAATTCTTATTATCTATTTCTTCCTACATATCCTAGAGGAAAATATTTGACGGTTGAATGAAGGTGAAGGGTTCAGCATCATGGTTGTCTGCGTGAATTGATACACAGATTGCCAATCTAAACTTAATTATTCCAATTATTAAGATTTTTAACATTTAACTTGTTAGACTTTAAAATTAAGGAAAATGGTCAAATCTGTCATTGTGCTATCTGAAATTACGTAACTTTATCCTTAGTTAATTTTTTTGTCTAATTTTACCTCTGCTTACACTAAAAATTGAATAACAATTAAACTTATAATGTGGTTTTAAAGACACGTGATTTCACTCAATACTAATTGATAAATAATATAATTGAATTATAAAGTAAAGCAAACCAATGTTAGAACAGAACTCAGCCCTCGAGTTTGGATATCCTCGAACTGGTTGATGCAAGAACAGTTCAAATATAACAAGCTGATAAACAAAAGTGTAAGCGAGAAGAGAGAATTATATTGCTTTGATGTCTATGAATGATGTCTTACAAATGATTAGAACTCCCATTTATATAGTAGAGGAATTCCACTTATGGTATAACTCTAATTACAGAAGAAATCCCATGATAAGCGAGTTTGCCGTTTGTGATTGGATCTGTTCTAAGATTTTCGTCATAATCTTCGACTTGTCACGGATATCTCGTCTTTACGTTATCATGTTATCTTCGATCTTACTCGATGTATGTCTCATTCGGCTTCGATCGCTACTAGTCTCGATATCTTATCCTCGTGATTTAGCATGTTCCTTTACGAAGCCATCCTTCGAAACAACATGTGATATTTTTGTATGTGTTTGGTGGCCTTGTATTGGCCCCGATAGTATTTATAGACTTGTTGGTACAATTAGGCGGGGTCACAAAGGCTCGGGTGAGTTTCAGACCATTCGAAGCATTTTTGAGATGGCTATTTTTTGCTAGTGTCTGGTGTGCATCACGAACGTGGGGGTAGGATCGTGTTTGCAAAGAAGGAATCTGGCTTGGAGGTTTTGGACTTGTGTTCGTGAAGGTGGAGTCCCATTTGCAGAAGGGGGATGAGTCTTTGGCCTTAGCATTCACGAGGGAGCTAGTTGCATTCACGAAGAGGTGAGGTAGATGGCCTTCGCGTTCGTGTACTCCCATCGCATTCGCGAAGGAAGATATTGGGTGGTGGATTTTTGTGCTTTGTGAATGCCAGGCAGTAATTGTGTTCGTGAAGGGTATTTGTTGGCATAGGTATTTCTGAGCCTTAATTTCGGGACTTAGCTCATTTTTTACCATTTTGAAAGTGTGAGGGGGGAGATTATTAAGAGGGATTTCATTACTATCTTGGAAGTAAGTAATTTTCACTTGGATTTGATCATATATTCTACACCTAAAATATGGAATTTTGAAGTGTAATTTTGGAGTTTTGTCTACAGTTTAAGAGAGTGAAAATTAAGATTTTGAGCATCAATTTGGACTTGGATTTGAAAACTAAGTACATATTTGGACTCGTGGGATGATAAATAAACGAGATCTACCCTTAAACTCGGGGTTTAACCATGTGGGCTCGAGTTGGATTTTATTCAATTATTGAAAATTGATTAAAGATGAAGATTTATCATTTGGAATTGATTCCTATGAGTTTATTTGAGTCGGCTAGAGGTAATTTCTAAAGAAAAGGTGATTTGACTTTCAAAGGTAAGTATCTTGACTAGGCTTGTCTTGGGGGGATCTAACTTAGGAAATTAGCCTTATTTGATTGCTTGCTATGTTTTTCATTGTATATGTGTGGTGATGAGCATATATACTAGTGCCATGGGCTATTCATGCTCGGGTATATTTCTACGCTATTTTGTTCCTTGATTTGATTTCATATGCTATTTATGACTTATTATATATCTTGTATGATTACACGAGCTCTATTTATCGTGCTAGAAATCATGCTTAGGCCACTATTACCTTGTTGATCGAAACCAGCTATTATTGACATCATGTTCTACTTGTTCTAGCCGTAGTCGTACTATTCACTTTCCTACATCCTTATAAATATATTTTGCGTGTCCATACATATTCTTTGCATTATTTATGGCACATATGCATACATTTTGACTATTGAGACTTTTATATGTACTGAGGTTAAGGAGCATGGGTTGTCTGTGCGATTGGCATGGTTAAGTCACGTGAGTTGTCCGTGCAAATGATATTGTTACGAGCACATGAGTTGTCTGTGGAGCGCATGGATTTGGATGCATCCCTTCGGAGTTAGGTGATCACCATTGTACCTTGGGCTTGTGCCCGCAAGTTTGTTGGACACTTGGGGAGTGTCGGATGTTGGAACTAGTCTTATTCATGCATAGATAACATATACTCTAATACTTGGAAGTATAATAATTCTTTGTGATAAATATCATCTTTATATACTAATTTGATGAACCAATGTGATTTTTGATTATTGTTTATCTGAAAGCATGATATTGTTCCTGTTAATTGCTCAGGATCATCTTACATACTATTTCTACTAGATTCTTATATTGTATTGCTTTATGGGTTGTTCAGATTATGATACTAAGTATCAGTTGACCAATCTCGCCACTACTTTATCGAGATTATCTTGATACTTTGTGAGTACATTGAGTCAGTTGCACTCATACTACACTTCTGTATATTTTTATGCAGATCTAGGTGTTGGGACTAACAGAGCTGAGGAGTAGATCAATGTAGTGCTAGAGACTCGAGGTAGTGCTACATGTCCATACACAGACCTCGAACTCACCTTCTTTTCGTATTTTGAGACTGTTGTTTATTTCAAACAGTGTTATATTTATTCAGACTATTGTACTTCGACACTCTTAGAACTCATGTACTCGTTAACACAAGTTTCTAGGAGATTATATTATTGTTTTCGCTTGGTGCTGTTGTTTTAGACTTATTTATGCTACAAATTGTTAGACTTGTTATATTGATTTATTCTATTATTTATTCAATTGTTGAGTTATTGGTTCATCTAGCTGGTGTGTTAGGTGCCTTAATGACCATTTGGTGGGATTGGGTCGTGTCAACTTAGTATTAGTGCCTAGGTTGCATAGATCCAACAAGTCATGAGCATGTCTAATAGAGTATCATAGATCGGTTTAGAAACGTCTATTCTTATCTTCTAGAGGATGTGGGACATCTAGGAAATTTCACATTCTTTCATTCTCAAGCGTGTGGATTTACTTTATCGCAAAAATTTGAATTTTTACCCCCTATATTCTGTCATAAATTGTGAGGACACGTGTGTCAACCACAACTTAGTAGAAGCCAAAGTTCTGGGGTATGGCTACCACTAGGGGCAGGGGCAGGGACCAGCCTAAAGCCATGTAGCAACACCTATAGCTACTCACGCTCGTGTTAGAGCGACATAAGTTGAACCGCAAATAGCTCCGGACAGTGAGCAGATTGCAGTTTAAAATGAGCTTATAGGGCTAACTCAGGTTCCAACAGGGTTTATTGCCACCCTTTGGGACGGGTTGGTCCGTATTATTAGTTTCCTAGAGAGCATGGCTTAGGAAGGTGTACTTCCTATGGCGCCAACTACTTCTCAAGGTCGGGGAGAAGCTCAAAACCCCACCATTCACATCTACAACAAATGGGGCATGGGTATCAGATCCTAAGAGTGTTATTAGCCGGTGTGGTTCGACCTATCATTTCAGCACGACTCGAGGTTAGGAACACTATGTTTGTGGATGAGTAGAAGAGGATAGATATGTTTCAGAAGTTGCGTCCCCTACACTTTAAGGCTGGTCCTTCAGAGGATGCTCATGATTTCTTAGATTGATATTATGGGTTTTTGCGCACTTTGGAACTTGTGGAGTCTTATGGAGTTGATTTCACTGCTTTTAAGCTGTGAGGGCCAACCAAGAGGTTGTGTATAACGTCCCGGCCGATCATTTTATGCATCTTAGCCCCATTTTCCCTTTTGAAGATTCCTATATGTGTACTTGTGATTATGCAACTTGCCGGGGTAGTTGGTTTGGTTTCGGGAGAGTTTTAGATTGATTTGGGACACTTAGTCCTTGGTTGGAGGCTTAAATTGCAAGAGTTGACTGGAGTTAGAATTATGTAAAAACAACCCTGGAACGGTATTTTGATGGTTCCAATAGCTTCGTATGATAATTTGGACTTAGGCATATGTCCGGATTTGAAAATTTCTAGGTTGTTTTGGCTTTAATTGGAAAAAGTTGGAAAGTTGAAGGTTGATAGGTTTAACCGAGAGTTGACTTTATTGATATCGAGTTCAGATTGATGTTCCGAGAGTTGGTATAGGTCAGTTGTGTCATATGAGAGTTGTATGTAAAATTTGAGGTCATTGTGAGTTGAATTGCTATGGTTCGGCATGAGTTTTGAAAGTTGAAGGTTCATTAGTTCATTAAGCTTGAATTAAGGAGCGATTCGTAGTTTTGAGTAGTTCATGAGGCCTCGAGCAGGTCCATGTAATGTTTCAGGATTAGTTGGTATAGTTGGTCGGGACCAAGGCCCAGGCGTGTTTCAGATTGATTTCCGATCATTTTTTACTATGTTGGCTTTGCTGAAGAATTGCTGAGTTCTGCTATTTTTGGACATGTTGTTGGTGCGAGGCCACAGAAGCGGTCATGATGGCTGCAAATGCGGTGCTTGGTTGGGAAGGTTGGGTCCACAGGTGCGGACCGTGGGGAGACAAGGTGCAAGATCATCAACAGAAAAGGAACCGCAGATGTGGCTTGTTGTCCGTAGAAGCGGATGTTCGACTTTTTAAGTGAACTCGTAGATACAAGGATCTTATTGCATGTGCGGTACCGCATATGCGTTATTATGTACCGCAACTGTAGAATCACTGTCAGGTTTTATATTTCAAAGGGTTTGGTCATTTTTCATTATTTGAAGTTGTGGAGCTCGGTTGGAGGCAATTTTTGGAGACAATTTCACTTCAATTGAAGGGGTAAGTAATCTTTACTTGATTTTGAGGTTAGATATTTATAACCCATGGATTATTACACCTAGTTTGTGTGAATTAACAATGAAATTTGGGGATTTTGACTACAATTTTGGAGAGTAAAAATTGATGATTTGTGGGTCGATTTGAGGTCGAATTTGGATGAAACACATATATTTGGAATCGTATTGGAATGGGTGTTCAGATTTTATGAGTTTTGCCGGGTTTAGGGGTGCGGTACTAGGGATTACTCTTTGGGTTGACTTTACATAATTGACCAATATCTTAGCTTTATCTTTTGGACTTGTTTCCTAGGGCTTTTATTGATATTATTAGGTTGTTTTGGAAAATTTTCAGTCGTCCAGAGGTTGATTCATGCGGAAAGGGCTTCTTAGATTTGGTCTAATTTGCATTAATTGTGTTAGGTGAAACAACGTGTACATAAGATGACCAATGTGTACACGAGCGTATGTGTGGTATTTTACCGGATTAGACCTTAGGTTGTTAATATACCTTGAATTGAGGTAGTTTGTTATATGAAACATTATTGTTGTTCTCTCCCCGCAACCTTATGTTATTGTTATGGTTATTGTACTTAATGTTGTCGAGTTGTGGGCTATATCCTATTGTGACTTTGATATTGTTGTTGTGGTAAGGTTGTGGCACATGTATATGTGTTGTGTGAATGATTGTTATTGTGTGGAGTATAAGGGCGGCGAGATGCGCATGAGGCGATATAAGGGTGGTATTTATTGATGCTCATGCGATGAGATAAGGGGGGTTTATGCATGTGTTTCTATATACGGGAAACATTTCATTGTGAATCTCACACGACGTCATAGTGGTGGCTTGTTGATTATGTCATGTGGTATTTTCGGGGTGATTCTTGATGTTATTCTTGTGTTGGAAGGGGTTGATTATTTGAACATATCATTGTTTCATTATTCCTTTCACCAGTTAGGGAGAGATCGAGAGGTTTGGATGTTCAGGCTTTGGTCAGCAGGTTCATGAGGTTGGATGTTTCGAAGCCTAGCCGGGTTCTTGCTTGTGTAGTTTCACAGTCATCTGTTTTTTAGCACATCAAGGTGCATCAGTATGATAATACCCACTTGCTTGTCCTTAAGGACACAGTGCAGCACGGTGATACCAAGGAGGTGACTATTGGTGATGGCGGGGTATTCAGACTTCAGGGCCGGATTTGTATGCCCAATGTGGATTGGTTGTGGGAGATGATTCTTGAGGAGGTCATAGTTCGCGGTATTCCATTCATCTGGACATCGCAAAGATGTACCGTTATTTGTAGCAGCACTACTGGTGGAGAAGAATGAAGAAAGATATTGTGGAGTGTTGATACCCAATTTCGCCCTCATATTTTTTTCCAATGTATATATATACTTTAAAAATACCATTTTGCCTCATTATTTAACTTACAAGATTTATGCAAGTATTTGCTATAATTTTTATAAATTTTAAAGCTTTAAAATTAATTTTTATTGCATTTAAATTGTTCAAATATTAATTAATTACCCTTTCAAATTATTTTGTGATGACTTAGTCATCAAAATTTATTATTTGCATCCAATATATGTTTCATAATATTTTACCCCGTTTTGTATAATTATATTTGTCTTTAGATTGTTTAAATAATTTTGCTATAATAGCCTATACTCTATACATAATTACATTATTTACACCAAAATAGAATTTTATATTCTTATAATGTTAGGTTATTACTTTCAATCATTTTACTACATAGGTAATTTCTATTATTTATAAATTACTTTTTATAAATTATTTTAAAACAATTTTCGTGTATTTTATTGCATAGCCCAATATAAGGCTAATTCAGACCAAATTAGGCCCAAAACAGTTGGCCCATCCCCATAAACCCTTCAGCAGTCCAAACAAAACAACCCCTTCATTTAACCCGATCATGACCCATTTTAAACAACCCGCCCCACTCTTTCTTCTATCTCAGTCGTTGATCTCAGAGATCAACGACCCACAGACTCTCTCTCATTTTTAAATAACCCAACCCCAAACCCTAATCTTCACTCCCCACCCAACAGTCGGTCCCAAGTCCCAACCCTCTCGAATGTTCTCTCGTCTCTGAAACAAACCCTAGCCGTCACCCCATGTCTTCTATGAATCCAGCTCATCCATGGGTTCTTGCCATGATTTACTTACCTTTTCCAGATTATACCGCTATTACTTGTGTAAATATGGTGTTACTTAGTACTTGCTCATTTTTGGCAAATTCCAATCTTTTGAATCAAATGAGATATGCTTTATTCTCCAAGATTTGGACGATATTTCATCCTTACACGTTCATAGCAAGGCCATGAGCTTTAGATTCACCAAGATCTCCGGCGAATTTGTGATCCTAGTCAAACTAGGGTTTACCTGGTTTCTTCTCCTAATTCAATTCTAAATTGATTTCTATGTGTTCTTCTTTCCTTGTTTATGTTCGATTGATTGTATTTCCTAACTTACGTGTTGATTTTATTACTATATAAACCCCTCCCCTAATCTCCTTTAAGGCTCCTTGAATTGCTTAAAAAACTATCCCCCCGCTCTCGCTTATTCGATACTATCCCAAAATTGAGCTCTTGGCTGGCTAGAAGCCAAGGCCACCATATTCTGTCGACCTTCTTCAGTGAAAGCACTGCTCGAGGTCCACTTCGAGGCCCTTGTGAACTCTGAAGCACTAGGGGTGTGGGGTCTTTCGTCACTCACCTACAATTGCTGTTGTTTTTAAGTTTTTCTTTATTCATTTGTTTGCAACTGGTTAGTGCCATGCCCTCTAGTAACTTTACTCCTTTTGTTTTTGTTATACGCACTAGTGTTTTGGATTTCTCTAATTAATTTTGATATTATGTTGTTGCGTAATCAATTCTGCTTGTTTTAGCACCACTCTGTAGTTTCACTAGCTTCAATTCTGTGCAAGTTTTGATGTTAACTCACATGAGTATAGATAACTTGATTCATGATAATTTCCTTGCTTTGCCAAAACCCTTTCGAGACTATGTTCTTGCTTAAATTACTCTCTTAATGTTGAATCCTCCTATGTATAATTCGCTATTTCTCTACAAGTTTTGGGACAACGATGTCTAAGTGCTTAGCTTAACATGCCAGCCTTAGTGCATGCCCGTTATAAGTGTCCAATTTGATTAATTGCTCACCTTTATGTTTAAGTGTAAACTGGTCTATTTTTTATCATGACTTAGAACCTCTTAGGGGACCAATGCATGCCTAGAGACCGTTGGAGTGTGTCTTTTCTAAGACTTTCATGTACAAACTTCCACTTCTCTAAAGTCACCCTGTGATTATAAGAATTCTATATGCCAATACTGTTACAATTCCTAGGCAAACTTGTTTCTTTGCTTTCGTATGCTTACTTATCATTTCAAGACTCCTAAGGTAAAATCTGACATATGCCTAGTCTATTCCATCTTTCTTCGTGTGATGCCTGCTTGCCTTATGAATGCTCACTTGTTGAATGTAAAACCTTGTGTGATGGTTGGTATTTACCTGAATAGTTCACATGTTAAGCCATGCAAATTAGTTGTCCTTATTAGGCTCTACTGTTGAAGTTTCTATGTTAAGTCTATATAATCTTGCCCATGACACTGTTAAATTCCCATGTTTGAACTCCTGTTTAAGGATCCTTAGGATAGTTCTGGACCAAGCTAATTTCTGAAACTTAGTTTGAAATAATCATACTGCTCTTAAACTCTATTTCTGGTGTGATAAACATGGTCTTGCCTCATACGTTCTTATATGTTTTCCCAATTTTAGCATGATCTTGCTTAGAATAGTTTGCTAATTGCAGTTTAAGACTAGTTCTGTTTTGTGTGTCCGAACTTAGCATCCCTTAGCTTAATCATTAGCATTGTTTGGGCCTGGTATGTTGGACTTGCCTTTGTTCTTGAGGTTTCTGAAGTATACTAGCTGCACTTGGAGTTTGGGCATGCTATCTACATGAAGTCTTGAGCTTATTTGATGACCCATATATACTGTTGGGTTATCCTCTATTGTACTTGGGCCAGTAATTATTTAAAAGTGATATGTAATAACTTGTAAAATTGAATGATGGGGACATTAGTAGAAAGGGAGGTTGGGGTATTCTAACACTTGTATGAAAGGGTAGAGAATATGTCTATAGAGTATATGTGCTCTAATTGTTGTTTAGCATGTTTTTTTTCTGTACACTAATAGACACAATGCCTATAGGAGTCATGCAAACACTTAACTTAACTTGTCAAACATGTTAGTTCCGACATCTGCTACATCTGTTCCCATGTCTTCTATTCAACACTCTTAGATAACATGTCTATAGGGAGCATCAATGCAATATTTTTCACTTAACTTGATACCAAGCCTATAGGACTTCAAATTACCCATCTATCAAATGCTTCAATTACTTTAGTGTACTGCTCATCTAGATATCATGGCTATAGGGTTCTAATCCTCTAATCAACCATTCCTGTTGTTTTCTATTACACTGTCGCCTGTTTAAGACGCATGCCTATAAAACCAGCATTAGTAATTCAGAACTATGATTATTTTCACTAACTTTCCAAACGATTAGATATCATCTCTAAAGGACTTGCAACATTCAATTTGCCTATGCATTAATTAAGAAATTACTACACTGCCCATGTGTTACTGAAATCCAGAATCACTTAGAAATCATGCCTATAAGATGTGAAATGTTTTAACTCAGCTGAACGCTATTTATATATAATACTGGAAATTAAAGTCACATAGAGATCCTGCCTATAGGTCATGAACAATTTAACATGCCTTGACTCCAAACCTGCCCATCTATAGCAGTCCGTTTAGATAATTGGCAGCGTGCATACGTGTCTATATGAGGAGGTGAATCTGAACCTTGGGTGTTGATTACGTGTAGTACTATTTGTTTTGAATGTGCGTCTAGTTTTCTCATTTATGAGTAGTCTAAGTTGAGTCTAGAACCACCCAAATAGAGGTTCAAAGGCTTCTAGACCATAGATATGAGATGTGTAGCGCACACATAGGGTACGACTTACAATTGAATTAGAACACTTTTAGTTAAACAACGTCAACATAGTAATCGGGTAACGGGAGATGATAGTTTGTGGCCGCTGAATAATATGAGCAACTCCTATCTAAAGGAAGCTGTGAAGTATTATTTATGTTGCACAGTTGATCCTTTAGGCTAAAAAAACTTAGGACTCCCCTTCCTTTTTTACTTACTATTTGTACATATTCACTTAATATAGACCAATGTATTTGTACCCTTGTTCATTAAAGATTTTACCAATTCCATGTGTTATGATAAGACTCTTTGAATTCTATATTTTCCTTTGTTTATTTGATCACGTAGCTTAATTACGTCATCCACATAGTTTAAAGTTTGGCAAGGACCCACAATTGTGGATCTCGAAGAAGGCCTAACACCTTCTCTTTGAGGTAATTTGAGACCTTACCAGAATCTTTGGTGATGTTGACTATTCAAATAGAGTTATTTGCAAATAGGTGCCCTAACGCACCTTAAAATCACTAGGTGGCGACTATTCTCTTTTGAAACCCATTTAAAGAGTTGTCACACGTCGAAACCCAATTTCGCGAGAAAAAGGGGCGCGACATGGAGTATGTGGCGCGGTGTTTGAACTGTCAGCAAGTTAAGTACGAGCATCAGAGACTAGGTTGTTTCCTGCATAGGCTTGATATTCCAAAGTGGAAGTGGGAGCATATCACTATGGATTTTGTAGTTGGACATCCACGGACCTTGAGGAGATTCGACCATGTGTGGTGTCATTGTTGACAGACTAACCAAGTCTCCACACTTCATTCCATTCATGACTACCTACTCTTTAGAGAAGCTGGCTTGGATTTATCTTCGTGAGAATGTTTGCCTTCATGGTGTGCCGGTATCTATTATCTCCAATCAGGTCACGCAGTTCACATCCCATTATTGGAGAGCCGTGCAGCGTGAGTTGGGCACACAGGTCGAGCTGAGTACAACATTTCATCCGCACATGGACGGACTGTCCGAGCGCACTATTCAGATTGTGGAGGACATGTTATGTGCATGTGCGATTGATTTCGGGGGCTCATGGGATCAATTCCTACCATTAATAGAGTTTTCTTACAACAACAACTACTAGTCGAGCATCCAGATAGCTCCGTACGAGGCCTTATATGGGATGCGATATCGTCCTCTGATTAGTTGGTTTGAGCTTGGGGAAGCTAGGTTGTTGGGAACTTATTTTTCCCATGAGGCTTTGGAGAAGGTGAAATGGATTCAGGAGTGGCTTAGTACAACGCAGTCGAGACAAAAGAGTTATACCGATAGGAGGGCCCGTGATGTTGTATTCATGGTGGGTGAGAGGGTTCTACTTAGAGTTTCACCCATGAAGGGTGTGATGAGGTTTAGAGAGTCAGTGAGGTAGCCTACAAACTTGCATTTCCACCTGGCTTATCGAGGGTTTACTCGTTGTTCCATGCTCCAGAAGTATTTTTGTGATCAGTCACATGTGTTAGATTTCAGCTTAGTGCAATTGGACAAGGATTTGACCTATGTCGAGGAGACAGTGGCTATTATGGAGGCAGGTCCACAAGTTGAGGTCAAAGAACATTCCGTCGGTGAAGGTTCAGTGGAGAGGTCAACCAGTCGAGGAGGCGACTTGGGAAACCAATCATGGTATGTGGAGCTTATATCCTCACCTTTTTGACACTTCAGGTATGTCTCTATACTCGTTCGAGGATTAATGTTTGTTTAAGGGGGAGGGGGGGAATGTAATGACCCGACCTGTCGCTTTGTGTATCTTAGCCCCGTTTTCCCTTTTGAAGCTCCTTGTATGTCTACTTGTGATTATGAAACTTGCGGGGGTGGTTGGTTTGGTTTCGGGAGAGTTTCACATTGATTTGGAACACTTAGTCACTTGGTTTGAGGCTTAAGTTGTAAGAGTTGACCAAACATCTGACTTATGTAAAAACAACCCCAAAATGGTGTTTTTATGGTTCCAATAGCTTTGTATGATTATTTTGGACTTAGGCGTATATTTTAATTTGCATTTGGAGGTTCCTAGGTTGTTTTGCCTTGAATTGGCAGAAGTTGGAAAATTGAAGATGTGGAAGGTTGATAGATTTAATTGAGATTTGATTTTGTTGATATCGGGTTTGGATTACAATTTTGGGACTTCGTATAAGTCTGTTGTGTCATTTGGAACTTGTATGCAAAATTTGAGGCCATTCCGAGTTGATTTGATATGGTTCGACATGAGTTTTGGAAGTTAAAGGTTCATTAGTTCATTAGCTTGAATTGAGGTACGACCCGTAGTTTTGATATTGTTTCGAGTGATTTGAGGCCTCGAGTAGGTCCATATTATCTTTCAGTATTGTTTGGTATGGTTGGACAGGCCCCGGGGGCAACGGGGGCCTAGGCGTGTATCGAATTGATTTTGGTTTGTTTTTTCTATGTTGGCTTTGGTGAAGAATTGCTGAGTTAGATATTTTTGCACCTTATGGTTCTGGCCGCCTGTGTGAGACCACAACAGAAGTCAAGGTGGCCGTAGATGCGGACTGTGGGGCACAAAATCAAAGGATCATCCACGAAAGCGATCCGTAGATGCAGGTTGTGGTCCACAGAAGCAGTTGGTCGGCTTTTTAAGTGAACTCACAGATGCGAGGTTTTGACTGCAGGTGCGATACTGCATATGCAATATTATGGACCACAAATGAACAATCACTGGCAGGTTTTATATTTTGAAAGGTTTGATCATTTTTCACTTTTTTGGAGTTGTGGAGCTCGGTTTGATGCAACTTTTGGTGAGAATTCACTACAATTGAAGGGGTAAGTAATCTTTACATGATTTTTGTGTTATGTATTAATCACCCATGGATTATTACACCTAGTTCATGTGAATTAACAGTGAAATTTGGAGATTTTTGACAATGGTTTTGGAGAGTAAATTTTTTTAATATGAGGCCTGAGTTGGATGAAACACATATATTTGGACTTGTATTGAAATGCGTGTTCGGAATTTGTGAGTTTGGTGGGGTTCTGGGGTGCTAGCCCATGGATGACCTTTTGGGTTGACTTTACATAATTGAATGAAGATCTTAGCTTTATCGTTTAGGCATGTTCCTAGGGCTTTTATTGATATTATTAAGTTGTTTTTGCTAGAGTCGAACAATCTGGAGGTTGATTCACACGGAAAGGGCTTCTTAAAGTATTGTCTTAGTTTATTTGAGGTAACTATCTTGCCTAACTTTGTGTGAGGGAATTTCCCCTTAGGATTTGGTCTAATTTGCAATTACTTGTGTTGTGTAAAACGACCTGTACATAAGGTGACGAGTGTGTACACGGGCGTATGTGTGGTTTTTGAATGGATTAGATCTTAAGCTATTAATATTCCTTGAATTGAGGTTGTTTGATATATGAAACATGTTTTATTGTTGTTCTCTCCCCGCACCCTTATGTTATTATTATGGTTCTTGTACTCAATGTTGTCGAGCCGTGGACTATATCTTGTTGTGACTTTTGTATGGTTATTGTGGTGAGGTTGTGGCATATGTGTACGTGTTGTGCATGTGATTGTTATCGTGTGGAGTATAAGGGTGGCGAGATGCGCATGCGGCGACATAAGGGTGGTGTTTATTGATGCGCATATGATGAGATAAGGAGGGCTTATGCACGTGTTACATATAAGGTAAATACTTCATTGTGATGTACACGCAGCGAGATAAGCGGGGCTTATGCGTGTGTAGCAAGTGGATACATTTCATTGTGGAGCTCACACACCGTCATAAGGGTGGCTTGTTGATTATGTTATGTGGTATTTTGGGGGTGATTCTTGATGTTATTCTTGTGTTGGAACAGGTTGATGATTTGAACATATCCTTATTTCCTTAAATGATTTCACTTTGGGTTTTACGAGTTGTTAGTTTATTTGTCGTGTTATCACATGCCCTATTCTATGTTGATTTTTATTTTTTTATGCTTTCCATTATAAGTTTTATATTAATATTCTGTAAAGTTATTTGAATAGTGAGTGTCTTGACTTGAACCTCGTTACTACTCCACCGAGGTTAATATTGATACTTACTAGGTACCGATTGTTGTGTACTCATACTATGCTTCTACACATTTTTGTGTAGATCCAGGTACTTCAGAGCATGTTGGTCGTTAGTGAGTTGATCCCGAGCTGCTGGAGACTTCATGTTATACCTGTTGACCCACTCGTAGGCCTCGGAGTCACCCTCTTTAGTTGCTTTATTACTGTTTATGTATTCCAAACAGTGATGTATACTTTGAGACTTATTATGTACTTCTTGTAGAGCTTATGACTTGGTATTATCGGGTTTTTGGATTTATGACTATTGTGTTCCGCTTTTACTTATGCTATGGTAGTCTTCATCTTTCATTAATAGTTAAGTTGGTATTTTCTGTTGATCTTGTTATGTGATAGGCTTATCTAGTATTAGGAACTAAGTTCCATCCCGATCTTTAAGGTGGTATTTTGGGTCGTGACATGGTGGTTGACTTACGAGCATGGTAGACCGCTAGGGTCACTTCCTCTCTTATGGGTTCAATTTTCTCATCTCTTCTTGGAGAAGTTCATCCTACCCACTAGTAGAGATGAGCTCTATATCCAGTTTGAGCATTTGGTTTAGGGTAGTAAGTTAGTGTATCAGTATGAGATGAGATTCTCAGAGTTATCACACTATGCAGCTTTTTGATTCCCATCGAGAAGGAGAAGGTGCAGAGGTTCATTCAGTGTCTTCCCTTTGGTATCAAGGTTGTGATGGCGTGTGGGACTAAGACAGAGACTACTTATCATCAAGTAGTGGATATTGCTAGGATATTGGATCACATCCGTATATAGGGTAGGGAGGAGCACGAGGCCAAGAAGCCTCGTAGTACTAGAGGATTATGTTTTTCCTCATATGGAGGCAATGGGCATTATGGTAGGAGACATCATGCCAGGCCAGTTCAGTCAACACTTCAGATCTCATGCGACACCCTAGCCATTCATGGCTCCTATGGTGCTCGCTCCGAACAACTACTATATAGTGCACCTTTAGATTACGACCCTCGCAGTCACCCTTAGGGCAGAGTCAGTTTAGTGGGTATCTAGATCGTAAAGGTTAGTCACAGGTTCAAAAGCCTCGCCATAGGAGACTGATCATGCTGAACTATGCATTATAAAAAGGACTAAGCGGTCGCTGCAAATATATTCTGGTTAACAAGTCTGGAGTCGAATACCATAGGGAACTAACCTATAAATTACAGCTATCAGACTCATACAAATTCACGTAATCAACATCCCAAGATATTTGAATAACAAAATGGATGTTTACTAACTAACTATTACTTAATGAGAATGCAGTAAATAAGAACTACTTATGAACGTGTTGTAGACAATAAGTGGAATTATCTAAGGTTATGATTTTCTCTATTGTCGGAGTCCTTTCTGCTATGTTTGTTACAAATTTGCCTAAGTCTTCTCTATCGATCATGAGAACTCTGACTGTCGTAACTCTCTCCCGAGTAATTACAACAATATACTAGACATATTCTCCCGAATTACGCTAGCTAACTTTAATTACATCTCACTTAGATCGCACCCAGGGTTTCGTTATCCCTAATCCCACCTTTAAACCCTTCTATTGATCCCTCATATACGTCAAGAGTGTTGTTGTTCAACAACGACCTAAATATGTACTCTCTCCCGAGTAATGCACGCTAAATAGGAACAGTTAATTGAGGGACCTTCAATCAACAATAACAAGCATATAGTTGAACAAATAGAGAGAAAACTATGGAAAATCTATATTAACATAACGAGAAATTCATTCTTCAATAGGTTCCATCAAAACCCTAGATTAGAAGTTTAGCTACTCATAATAATGCAAAACACAACACTAATACGATTCATAATTCACAATTACAAGTAAGAAAAAAGATAAAAACCCTGAAGAATTGATTGGTCTTATCTCCCTTGTTCTTGCCTCCAAAATTGTCTAAAAACAAGCTTAATCTGACTTCTAGGCGAGTTTAGGTTCATAAAGGTTTAGGTTAGTTTCCTAGGAAATAACACAAAAACCCCTGCATTATATCGCGCCCGACAACCCGTCCGTGGCCGCGGATTCAACCGCGGATCCGGCCGCGAAGTTTCACCTCTTCACTGCCTTCCTTTGCGAGCAGGTTCACGCCCAGGTCCGCGATCGTGGACCTGCATTTTGCATTTTTTCTTGCTTTTCTCGCTCTTTTTCACCCGGGCTATCTTTTGATTGGCCTTGTATGTTCATAATGACTTCAAAACACCCTTTACATTCCTCCTAGCTTGGAGTGGCTCCTGCAAAACATAAATTTCTCAATTAGAGCATTTTGTTATCTTTTAACATTCCTACATCAATAAAGTGCGGTTAAATTAGAGTGTAAATGACGTCTAAATTACATAATATAGGATACTATCAACACCCCACACTTAAACCATTGCTCGTCCTCGAGCAATAAAACCACACTCAACAAGCCTATCTTCACTAAGCAACTTCCCTACTCCTCACACCAAGAATATTTCACAATGGTCAACTACATTAGCGTAACATCCACAACTCAAGAGTGGACTCTACCTAGACACGCAATGTCCCTAACCGACTTACTTAATCTAAGTCAGAGGTCCATACTTACCTCCATTCTCACCACAAAAGAGACTTATTTCATAATTAGTATAATTCACGCACACTGAGAACTTCAAAAGAAATAGCATTCGCTCACCCTCAGAAAGAACATTCTTGTGCCACATAAAATGCACCATAAGCTTGACCGTAGTGCACTACTCTACTAATCGAGCTCGTTTATTCTAGGATCAATTAGGACTTTATTTGGATGTAATATAGGCTGCTGGTCGGGTAGGATACGTTTAGGTATGATAGTGACTACACCTCCCTAAGCCCTTTATACATATATTTTAACGTTCAAGCCCATACTTATGTCAAACCACAACACCACTTTCACATCAATATGTATTACCCCATACTTCTTTAAGCACGATTATATCAAAAACCACCATCATCAAGGGTTATTCTTCACACAATAAAACTCTTCTTTTATTTCAATGCAGGTGGCTTTTTAGTATTGATTTTCAGCACAATGCAGCTTTCTCCTTATTTCATCAGTTCCACTCAAAAGCCAAACCCGCACTTTCACTTTTACATAAAACATCACAATTCAAGTGCTCATGACAGGTGACAAGGTTCAAATAGATAGTTAATTCAAACAATTGGGTAGGGCTTGTAATGTGGTTGCCAAAGAAACAAGATTACAGGCTCAAAGGGGTTAACTATGGTATATATCAATTAGGTGGGTGGAATATGCATATATATGATTCAACAAAGAAATTCCTATATCACTTCCTAGACCAAATAAGACTACCATTTCGCGTTTGCAAAAACACGGGGCAAGTTCTAGGCGTTCAATGTCAGCACAAAATACAACAAGCCTCACACACATATGGCACATGACTCAATCCAGATTAGATCATCAGACACGCCGCTCAGGGTACTTAAGCCAAATTAAGAACACACATTTTAAGGCCTTCTCACAAGAGTCAACCAATGAGCCTAAGTATCACACTAAAGTAGTCCCTATATTCAAGGCATCATGCAGTTAAGGGGTCGCATTTAAACTCTGCCCCTCGTCCATAAGTTCCTAACTAAAAATGAAAAACTAACTACACCCGGTTCAAATAAAACCCTCGGAAAAGAACCGCGGTTTAAAGAAAAACCAAAGGGGAGTTGTTACATTACTATAAAAGAAAAATCTTTTTGGTTTTTTTTGTTCAACTTTAGTCCCTCAAGAAACCCGTCGAGTGGTATCCATCGTCGATCCAAGTCGAAATTGTTTTAACAAAAGAAAATACACAACTGACTATATACAAATACAAAAACTACAACATCATCCCCCACCCCACACTTAAAAAATTGGCATGTCCCATGTCATATAAAGTAAAGCAAGGTAAGGTAAGGGGACTTCCCTGATGACTCAGTCCTGGTCGGAGATAGTGCCAGAGTCGAGGTGACATGCTCTTCCCAGCGCTCGAAGCCAGCCCATGATCTTCTTCTCGGACTTCGCACTTTGGGTGGCCAAAGCATCAACTCTAGCCCCAGTTTTGTGACCTAAGTGCGTAGTCCAGCCATTTCTTGCTCTATGGCTGTCATGCGAGTAATCCGGCGGACCTGAGATGGTCTTGCCTACTCTGTGACCTGCTCCTATGGGGGTGAGGCATGGGTATCCTCCTCCTGACCATCATCATCATCCTCTGACTCATCCGAGGCGTCACTGTGATCAGCTCCAGGTGCCACCGGGTCCTTCCCGATGGTTACTTTGCCGGCCTGGAACATGGCCTCCTTTGGCATCTTCCCATCTGCATTGGGGTTCTCGGGCACCCTCGCCACTCTGCAAAATCTGGTGACAAGATATGGAAAGTAAAATCCATATCTCTTCAAGGGTGAGTGGATGAACATCTCCGCCAGGATTAGCTGGGCCACATCAAAATCGTGGCCATTCATAAAACACCAAATTGCTTCCGACCTTGGTCCATTTACTTCAGTGGTGTTGTGATATGGCAGAAAACGACTATTGATTATGTATAGCCAGCACTTACCCTCAAAAGTGAGGGATGATGAATTCAAGACGCTCCTAGGCGTACACCATACTATTTCTTTGCCCGGCGCACAAATGGTTTGGAAGAATAAATTCCAAGTGACGGGCTTTTTGTTGTACGTCTCATAAAAATCCTCAACCCCATTGAAAACCGACAAATGATACACTCGTTTGATGACAGCTAGTGAGGCATCTACCCTTGTTTGACGCACTATGCAGATCCTTTCCTCATGTTCTGGGAAATTGGCATAAAATTCCTGCACAAGCATCATGTTACCCTCCTCCGGCTCTTAAAAGAAGATGTCGAGCTGGTGCCTCACCAAATCCCGATATATATTTGGGCATTCAATCTGGAGGGCTACCCTGTTAATGGCTCTCTCGGGCACAGGCTTTCTTGTCGCATTGTCACTAAAATAGTCCTAAGCCGCTCTACAAACAAATCTGTGACTATCAAATTGGCTTATTCTAGCCGATTACCGAGCTCTAGATGAACCTCCATGCCCACTGGATTAGGGTCCTGTAGCACGTCTCTTCCGTGCGGGATGCATTGTACCTGACGTCGCCTCATCCGGGCTTAGATACGCGGTCGCGGATGCTGGGCAAAATGTGCCCTAAATTCCGCGCCCCAGTTCGCGCCCAGGTCCCCGGTCGCGGACTTGAGGTAGAAAATGTACCAAAGTCCGCGTTCAGATCCTCTGTCCAATTCATGATCGTGGATCCAAAATAGTGTTACCTCTAAAGTCCGCATTTAGATCTGCGGTCCAGTGCTCGGCCGCAGATCACTGTCTCCGAACACCTTTCCTCTTTTCTATAATTTTACCTCTTCCCGGGTTAAATTTGTATCCCGACTCCTTCCTATATGCACAATTATTGCCCTACACGCTACTAGTTCGGTTAGTAACGTTCAACATCAAATACAACGACAAAAGAAAGACAATAAAAGAAAATCATGGGTTGCCTCCCAAGAAGCACCTGAGTTAAAGTCGCGGCACGATGTTTATAACAATTCAATGGGTTGCCTCCCATGCAGCGCCTAATTTAACGTCGCGGCACAACGCATATAAGCGCATTTAAGGTTCACTTGACCTCTGAGGCTCAATCAAATGGGTCACTGACACTCCTTTTGCTTCATACATGCGCACATAATGTTTTAATCTTTGTCCATTAACTCTGAACGCGCGAGATTCATTCTCTGCGGCAATCTCTACAACACCTGTGGGGTGTACTTCAACTACACGAAATGGCCCTGACTATCGTGACTTTAGTTTACCCAGAAATAGCCTTAGTCTTGAGTTGTATAGCAATACCGTATCTCCAAGTTTAAAATTCTGCTCAATAATGTTCTTATCATGTAACATCTTCATTCTCTCTCTTGTACAATCTTGTGCTCTCAAAAGCATGATAGCTGAAATCATCAAGCTCATGTAATTCCGTGACTCTACTTATTCCTGCAACATCCATGTTGAGATTTAACTATTTCAGCGCCCACCAAGCTCTATGCTCCAACTCCACTGGCAAGTGACACGCCTTCCCAAACACCAACTTGTATGGCATCATGCCAATTGGTGTTTTGAAAGCGGTTATATAAGCCTAGAGTGCATCATTTAACTTTCACGCCCAGTCCGTTCTTGTGGCATTCACGATCTTATTTAACACACTCTTTATTTCTTTGTTTGATACTTCCACTTGCCCACTTGTCTGCGGATGATATGGAGTGGCCACTCTCTAGAAACTTCTCGAAGGCTCGATTATAAAAATGAGTGCCTCCATCACTGATTATGGCCCTTGGGGTGCCAAATCGAGTGAATATGTTCTTTTTCAAAAACCCAATCACCATCTTTGCATCATTGGTGGGGAGTGATGTAGCTTCCACCCATTTGGACACGTAGTCCACAGCGACAAGTATGTACTTGTTGCTATATGAATTGACGAAGGGCCCTATACAGTCGATTCCCCATACATCGAACACTTCGACCTCCTAAATTGGGTTCATAGGCATATTATATCGACGGGAAATATTCTTGGTTCGCTGGCATTCATCACAACCCTTTACCCATAAATGTGCATCTTTGAACACTGTTAGCCAATAGAAGCCTGAACCTTCACGGCTGTCCTTACTCCTCTGAAATGTCCACCGTATGCTGATGCGTGACATGCCTGCAAAATAGAAGACTGTTATATCTCGGGGATACATCTCCGGATCATGTTGTCAATACAAATCTTGAACAGATAAGGTTCATCCCAATAATACATGCGGCAATCACGAAAGAACTTTTTCTTTTGGACAGCGAAAAGGTAATAAGGAATTATACCGCTCGCCAGATAGTTTGCAATGTCTGCGTACCATGGAGCTTCCTCAAGATTTGTGGCTAGTAGTTGCTCATCTGGAAAGGTTTCCAGAATCTCTTCTACCTCAACCGCTTTTTCAGCTCCTTCCAGTCTGACAAGTGATCAGCTACTTGGTTCTCTATTCCCTTACGGTCACAGATTTCCAAGTCAAATTCTTGCAGCAGTAGCACCCAACGAATCAGGCGCGATTTTGACTCCTTCTTCTCGATTAGGTACATGAGATCAACATGATCAGTATAAACAATTACCTTTGAGCCTATCGGTATGATCTGAACTTGTCAAACGCGAACACTACTGCCAGCATCTCCTTCTTAGTCACAGTGTAGTTCAGTGGGCTTCACTCAACGTTCTACTTGCGTAGTATATTGGGTGCATGATTTTATCTTTACGCTGCCCAAGAACTGCTCCCACAACATAATCACTTGCATCGCACATCAGCTCAAAGGGTTGCTCTCAGTTAGGGGAAACAATGATATGTGCTGTGACCAGTCTCTTCTTTAATTCCTCAAATGCTACCCTGCAGTCATCAAAAAACACAAAAGGGTGATCTTTTTCAAGCAATTTTCACAAGGGGTTAGCAATTATGGAAAAATCTTTTATAAATCTCCTAAAGAAACCGACATGCCCAAGGAAACTTTCGATTGCTTTGACGGAAGTGGGTGGTGGAAGTTTTTATTTCACGTCAACCTTTGCATTATCCACCTCAATGCCCTTACTTGACACTAAGTGTCCGAAGGCTATACATTCATGTACCATGAAATGGAACTTCTCCTAGTTGAGCACCAGATTTGTTTCTATGCACCTCTTTAATACTCTTTTCAAGTTATTAAGGCAATCAGCGAATGAATTCCACACCATTGAGAAATCATCCATGAAAACCTCCATTATTTCCTCTACCATGTCCCTGAAGATGGCCATCATGCACCTTTAGAATGTGGCATGTGCGTTGCATAGGCCAATGACATTCTCCGAAAAGCATAAATCCCATAAGGGCAGGAGAATGAGGTCTTCTCTCTGTCCTCTGGTGCAATAGATATCTGATTGTACCTTGAGTACCCATTCAGAAAACAAAAGCGTGACCTCCCTGCCAGTCTATCTAACATCTGATAAATGAATAGAAGTGGGAAGTTATCTTTCCGGGTAGCCAAGTTCAACTTCCTGTAATCCATACAGATTCTCCAACCTGTGAATGTTCGTGTAGAGATAAATTCATTCTTCTCATTTTTCACTACCGTCATTCCACCCTTCTTTCGTACACATTAAACTGGTCTAACCCAGTTGCTGTCAGAGATGGGGAATATGATTCCCGCATCTAACCACTTAATTACTTCTTTCTTCACCACTTCCTTCATGTTGGGGTTCAACCTTCTTTGATGTTCTCTGGAAGGTTTGTGCCCATCTTCTAGTAGAATCTTATGCATACAGAAGGGAGGATCCCTTTCGAGATTTCTTCTTCGGGGTCGAAGATGTTTCCGACATGAGTGAAGCGTCCAGCCTCTTCGATGAGCCTCAACGAATTCTAAATCGGGTAAGTCCTAATTCCTTTGTTGATATTACATTCCTCTATCTTTTATCTAAATCCTTTTCTTTTTCATACAGCCATTGGCACTCCATCAGGAGGCGTTTTCCAAGTCCCGAACTGAGCTGAGCCGATGTGAATCCGGACTTTACGGGCTCTCGAAGGAGAGGAATGCCCTCAAACTTCTCTGTAGGCAAAAAGATGACGAGATCAAGGACCTCCGAGCCGAATTGGCTAAGTCTCACAAGGATCAGACCGACCTAATCGAGCAAGTAATGACACTCTTAAAAGCTCATGGGCTTGGTTTGGAAATGGAGGCTAACATTTCAATCTCACAGCTGCAGCAGAAGGTCGAAAGGATTGAGCAGTTCTGTGAGGAGTTCAACATGATGAAAGAAGAGACCTTGGGGTGGAAAGAAAATATGGACCATTTAGTTGTAGAAAAAGAGACTGCTCGATCCCAATTGTCATCAGTCGAGAGTCAACTTTAAGGCCTGAAGGAGAAAAGATCAGCGCAGGCGAATAAAATAGAGGAGCTCGAGGCTCGGTTGGCTTCCGAACTCGCAAGGGCCAAATCTGAAGCCGAAAAGGCAAACACCGAGGTAGAGGCAATTGTGGCCGTCTACCAGGACGATGTTGAAGCCGCTCAAGTCCAAGCAAGAGAGGCTGCAAAGATTGCTCAAACTCAAGCACATTGGATTTTTGAACTCGCCAAATGCCAATATCATAAGGAAACCCTCAAGGAAATCCACACTCGAGGTTTTGATCTCACCGACGAGATAGTAAAGGCTAAGGAGCATGAAGCTGATGCTAGAGCGTTGGCCTCTTCGAAGATGATGATGATGATGATGAAGGCGATGCTGATGAGGGCACCAAGAGCGGGTCTGAGAGTGGGAGCCCATTGGAGAAGCTGCCCCCGTGAATAGTATGGAGCCTTAGTATTTTTTCTTTTCTTTTTTCTTTTGTGTATGACCCTGATCGGTCCTTTGTAAATATCTTCATATGTATAAAACATTTCCTTTTTTCTCTGTCTTGTCTTTATCTCGAATTCCGCTTTTGTGAAAATTCTGATTCGCTTATGCCTTATGAAAATTTTGATTCACTCATGCCTTGTGAAAATTTTGATTCACTTATGCCTTGTGAAAATTTTGTTCGTAAATTCGAAGCTTAGGCAACTTGATCGGACTAATGTAGTTTTCGTAGTCGAGTGAGTACTTGTTGAAAAAGGATGACCCTTGGGTTTTAGTGTAGAGAGGATGATTTCTCGAACTCAAAAGAATAAAGTGGCCCTTAGGCTCTTGAATTGAGCCGATGTGGCCTCACAAAAAAGGCTTTTTCCCATTTCGGCTTAAAAAGTTAATCATATAAAATTTGTCATGCCTTAGCACGAGATAAGTCTGTACTCATTAAGTTTTTCGAGGGTTGGTGTTATCCAAACCCTTAGCTTTGTTATACCTTAGCACAAAATTGTTCGAAGGTTTGAATAATTTGATACCCCTTAGGGTTTTTCGAGGGATGACGTTGTCGAAATCCTTTTGTCATTTTGCCGAGGGCAGCCTTTTTAACCGGTTTATAAAAGTATTTGAAGGCTTATTTTTATTACGGAATTCGGACGTCTCTGAACCGTGTTAGTTTGGTCGTAGCCTTGGGATCTTCCTCTTGGGCTTATTTCCCGATTACACTTTCAACGTATTCGAAGTGTTAGTCCCCGAGTGGGGTGGCCTTGGCATATAAAATCGAGGATTTCCTTTTTAAAGTCTTACGGTCTCGTGGTTTAAGAATTCGATCATGTCGATTTTTGGGCGGCAGTCCCCGAGTATGGGGTAAGTTGTTTGAACTTCAGTTGTGATGTTCCAAACGTCAATACCACACAAGAGGGAGGTGATTGTGTTGTGTCCAATTTTTGCGTGCAGCAGTGATAGAAGGACCAGGTTCTTCTATGTGTTCCAACTCCTACAGTTTGCGGAATAAATGCAAAATTTAAAGAACACAGCGATTTTACGTGGAAAACACCTGGCTCAAAAGGTGAAAAAACCACGACCTACTTCCTAGTAGGATTTTCCCAAACTCTTCACTAAATCAATGATCCAAACAGCATTTACAAAATAAACTCTTTTGTAAACCTAAGGACTAACTCTAATCCCCTTGTGGCAAACTAGCCTCTAGCTATTTGCGACAAGCTTCAAGTTAACTCTAACTTGAACACTCAGTACCTATTACAATTGCTTCTAGATAAATATGAAAGGTACAATTTGAAATCACCTACCACAAATAAACTAAAATAAAAGACCACATATGGAACTGGTTCTTCTAGCTGGTTCAAGTAGCTTCTGAGTCGCACGCTCAATTCTCACACGAACTGCTTGCAAAATTGCTTTGGTGATTTTGCTCTCAATTCTTATTTTGCTTCTTCTTTTGTGCGTACCTATTCAATAAGAACACTGAACAATATATAGGATTAGTGGAAAAAGAGATACACTAGAATTCGGATGCTACCCTTCCTTGGTGGAAGAGTTCTAGTTGATCTCAACTCCCTGAATCCTCCCTTATCTTGATTCTGTTCTTACTGGATAAGGAGTCCATCTCCTTATCAATTTGCAACCTTTTCGATCAGGAGATATCTCTTTAGATCACAGATTTCGTTTATCTCCTGCTTGTGCACCTCATGTGCCCTTAACTCTGTATGTGTCTATGTCTTTAGTGATAGACCTGGTTCAACTCTGAGTTTCTTTGTCAATCTTCAAAATCATTCAGCTTCTTGATCCAACAAATTCCCCCTTTTTTATGATGACAAACTCTGTGCTTAGGCCTGTAACCACTTTAATCCAACATCACTTTTTATATTATTAAGCATTAATCATAAAGAACCAGGTTCATTAGGTTATAAATATCACATATTCAAAGTATAGCACATCTTCCCCCTTTTGGCATCATCGAAAAGTTGCAAAATTTCAGAGTTACCAGATATATAAGAATTACTCATGGCCAATGGGGCAACTGCAATTTCAACTTGGATTAATCATCAATAGTGAACTAAGAATGCAAACTATCAAAGAAAGTGAGACAAAACAATTAAGAGTAGAAACGGAAAAATCCATTGATAAAAGCATAGTTCAGCCACCAAACACACAAAGAAATAAAAGCAGTTACAATCATGAGTAAAAGCTAGCAAAAAAACCCGAATCTGGGTCATAGAGGGGTGAAGAGAGGCACTGGACACCTAAGGCTGGGAAGGGGTGGAGGTTGGGTTCTTTGCTTGGATAAGGGAGAGCATATTTTGAATAATCCCTTCATTCTTCTCCTTCTCTTTGGCTAGTTCAGTTTTGAGAGCATCTCTCTCAGCCTCAACCTCTGCAAGGCGGGTCTTCAATCGAAGAATTTCAGCATCCTTAACCCCACCTTCTTGTACGAGCGCCCTGACCCTGCTGTTCACAGGCATTTTTTTGGATGAACCAGGTTCATAGTCAGGAACATTCACAATATAGTCACATGTCAGAAGCGTTTTCTTCCCAAATGGTCCTTGACAGTATCCATTTCTGCCTTCTTCAAGGGAACTTTGAAGTGGTCTAGCACAGTCGTCAGGATGAAGCCATATGTGATGGCATGAGCCTTGGAGTCGTTTACCACCCTGTACAGCAACTGAATAATGAAATAGGGACAGTTGATTTTCCTACCAATGTCTAGGCATTCCATGAGGGTTAAATCCATATAGTTTTCTATGTGCCTTCTCTCTTGTCTGGGCAGTACGCATTTGTTGATGAACTCAAACACCACCTTGTGTTGGGGTTTCATATCGCTTTTGTACACAGCCATGGGTTCCACTTCTTCAGCATTATCACTGAACCTTCTGGTAATTTGTAGTGCAGAAGGAAGACCATCCAAGATGGGCCACCTCTGCGTTGTATAATCATCATAACCCTCATCTGGAATTCCAAGAATTTCGCCCAGCTCTTTGGCATCAAAGGAGATTTTAGTCCCCTTTACCCGAGTGGAGACCCTGTCATCCTTGACCTCAGCATTGTCCATGAACTAAACAATCTCACTCCTGGCCAGCCTGCCATCTAACTGAAGGACCATGTCCTTCCAGCCTTGCACTTCCAAAGTGTCCAATAAGTAGACTATGCCAGACTCTTCCAGTTCCTTCAACAGTCTCCCCTTCAGAATTGTTCGCTTCCCAAACAAATTCAACTTGTCTTTTTCTCCACCAGACTCCTATGATTCTTCACCACTCCAACCTTCCTCTTCATCAATATGAACCTTCTTAGACTTTAGTGTAGACCTATTCCTCTTAGCAACAGTTGAGGGTGTAGCAGACACGGAAGCAGACTTCTTGAGAGAAGTCTTGGCTTTCTTGGGTGTGGGTGTCTAAACCTCAACATCTGTCATTTGTTCATCTGGATGGACCATGTCCATCTCCTCAACTTCAACAGCCTCCACAGGCTCAACCACTTTTGCCTTCCCTTTTTCAACTCTCTTTCTCTTACTTCCCTTCAAAGCCTTATGCAACTTCTCTTCACTTTTCCTAATTACACTCCGTGTAGTTCTTCCTGTAGGAATGGAAGTTTTAGCAGAGGGAGTGGCTTTTCTCTTGTTAATTGCCACTGGAGTTTCAGCCTTCTTGGTCTTGGGTGTCCTCTTATTTTTCGGATTATAACTCTCCCCTAACTTTCTCATAAGGTCAGCCAAAGTTTCCTCAATGGATGAACCAGGTTCATCAATAGAATGTCGAAGATTTTCTAACCCCTCAGCAGCCTCTCCTGAGTTACTTCTCCCTATGTCTTTTGCACCTTATTCAACTACCGCTGGAGCAGTACCACAAATTGTCAATGGAGTACCTTCTACCCTTGTTCCCCTCACAGTACTTCCTCCTCCCTCTCTCTCATTTTCTTTTATAATTTTATTTTTACCACCTCTCTGTCGCCTATCAGGTACTTCCACATCCACTACAGAACCAATCAGAACAAACCTATTTTCAACAATAACGGTTTCAGGCTCAGACCCAGTTTTAGGATTTGATGATACTTGTTCAGCATCGGATGAACCAGTTGCTTCCCCCTCAGTCGCTGACTTGAAGGAGTCATAGGAGTTCTCAAATTCTTGAGCTTGGCTGGCTTGAAGCTTAGCGTTCAATTTCTTAGCTAGAGAGCCAGTAGCCACAGTTTTTCTTGCTAGCATTTTTACATGCCTTCTCATGGGTTCTGGATTAGGGCTTGGTTGGACAACGGGGTTGATAGGAGGATACGGAACATGATTATTTTGAGAGGTGGAGGTATGTGATTGAGATGGGGTGGAAGAGTTTGATTGAGATGGCGAGGAACCAGTATCTTCAAGTGTGATACTGTATTTAGGTGTGGCGGAGGAGGATGAAACAGGCGGTGGTGTGTCAGCCATGGTGATGATTTTTGTTGAAGAAAGTAGAAAGATTAGGATCAAGGTGTTTGAGCTGAAGGTTGAAAGGGTTTCGAAGGTTATGTCTTTTAGGAAGAAAAGTGAGTGAAGAATTAGAGAAGTGATGATGGGTTTTTAAAGGCTTGATTCATTAATACACAACGGGTGTAATTTGGGTCAAAAAGAAGTCTAAATGGTTCAGGAGTGTCAGGTGAAAAGTGATAGTTATGACTACCCTACAATCTAGGCCTTTTTAATTTGATTGGACTCTTTGGAACAGGTTCAAATTTAGGATAATGACTAGATTTTAAGAAGAGCTTGTTATAGATAGAGCTCATGATTAACTATTAATATTTCAATAGGTGTATAGTGGTGAGCACATACCTCGTCTGTCAGATGAGCCAGCAGTGATGAATGAGGTTCATCTTGTTAGAATCTCTTGACTAAGCCTCAATTTTCAATAAATAGAAAAACATCATTAGTAACCAAAGAGTCATATTAACACATGGCAAGAGAGTATGTTGTTTATAACATGAAACTGAGCAATGGTTATTCTGATTATTTACACAAATTTCAGAATTCCTAGCCAAATTATTTTTTTCATTTTTGTTTTGAACTGGTTCAATTAGGTGATATTAATCATCCCTAACTCTAACTTGTTCCTTTCAAAATGCTCTCTACTTAGTTCTTTAGTAAATATATCAGCAATTTGTTTATCAGTAGCACAGAATTCAATAGAGATCATTCCCTTCTCATAGTTGTCTCTTAAGAAATGGTGTCTAACATCTATGTGCTTTGTTCTTTTATGATGAACGGGGTTCTTTGTCATACTAATAGCACTAGTGTTATCACAGAAGATAGGTATGCATCCAACATCTATACCAAAATCCATCAATTGTTGTTTAATCCATAATAACTGAGCACAACATGAGGCTGCAGCCACATATTTAGCCTCAACAGTAGATAGAGCTACTAAATTCTACTTCTTAGTAGCCCAGGACACAAGACATGAGCCTAGAAAGTGTGACATACCTGAGGTACTCTTTATATCTACCAAGAAGCATGCATAGTCAACATCAGCATATCGCACAAGATCAATATTACTACCTTAAGGGTACCAAAGACAGATGTTAGTGGTGCCTTTTAGATATCTCAAGATTCCCTTCGCTGCAGTTAAATGGGATTCCTTTGGATTAGCCTGAAATCTTGCACAAATCCCTACGCTGAAAACAATGTCAGGTCTGCTGGCAGTAAGATACAACAATGACCCAATCATCCCTCTATACAAATTTTGATCAATAGATGAACCAGGTTCATCTACATCTAGTTTTGTGGTTGTTGCAATAGGGGTGTCAATTTCTTTTGAGTCTTCCATTTTAAATCTTTTAAGCAACTCTTTCACATATTTTTGCTGATGGATCATAGTTCCATTTGAATTTTATTTAATTTGTAAGCCCAAAAAGAAATTAAGCTCACCCATCATTCTCATTTCAAATACACTCCCCATTTTTTTAGCAAATTCTTTACTTAGTTTTTCAGAAGTTGCCCCAAATATTATGTCATCTACATATATCTGCACTACCAAGAGATCTTTACCTTTTTCCTTTAAGAATAAGGTGTTGTCAGTTTTACCTCTCTTGTAGTCATGCTCAAGAACGAATTTTGATAGCCTTTAATATCATGCTCTTGGTGCTTCCTTGAGTCCATACAGTACCTTGTCAAGTTTGTACACATGATCTGGATTCTCCTTGCTTTCAAACCCCGGAGGTTGCTTGAAAAATACTTCTTCTTTTAGGTAGCCATTCAGGAAGGCACTCTTAACATCCATCTGGTGAAGGGTGAATTCCATGTAGGCAGCAAATGTTATGAGGAGCCTGATTGCCTCCAACCTTGCCACAGGAGCAAAGGTTTCATCATAGCCTATGCCTTCCTCCTGACTGTATCCTTGTACAACCAATCTTGCCTTGTTTTTTGTAACTGTTCCATCTTAATCCAGTTTATTTCTGAAGACCCACTTTGTGTCGATCACTGATCTATCTAATGGTCTAGGTACCATAGGCCAGACTTGACTTCTTTCAAATTGATTGAGTTCTTCTTGCATAGAATTTACCCAGTCTGCATCATGCAAGGCTTCAGCAACATTTTTGGGTTCGATCAAGGATAGAAAAGCATCAAAAGCACATAGATTTTTCAGAGAGGATCTGGTTTTGATTCCAGATGTTAGTTCAGTTATGATGTTCTCAATGGGGTGAAAACTATGATATTTGTGTGGTCCTACAACCAGTTGGTCATAACTTGATGATCCAATAGTGCCTCGTTGCTGTGGAACGGGATCAGGGACAGGTTCCAATGAGATTTGCTGTTGAGTTCCCCCTGTCAAGTTTCCTGGGGTAGATGGACCTGTTCCATCACCTGTTCCTTCTTCCAATGTTGCTCCAGTTTGGTCTGAGTTTCTGACCAGCCCAATTTCTTCATCTTCTTGTTCCTCTGCTTAGTGTTCTCATGGGTCCACATAGATCCATATGGACCAGTTCCAACGTCCTGGTGGTGCTTATTATTTTCTTACTTTTGAAAGAAGATCTTACCTGCTTCCCCCCTTGCACAAGCCTCACAAACTTTTTCTTCCTTGAACTTAATGTTAGGGAGGCCAATCACCAAGTCCTTGGAGACTAATTTGTTAAGTTGATTTAGACTGGCATGTCCATGTCTTTTGTGCCAAAGGAGGGGATCACTGTCCAGCACACTCAAGCATGTTAATTCGTTTTCTGATAGTGTGGAAAGGTCTGTGACATAGATATTATTCACTCTTTTTCCTTGTAGAATAATCTTGTCAGTGATAAGATTAATTACGAAGCATTTTGTAGAAGTGAATGCAACCAGGTTACCTCTGTCACACAGTTGTGACACACTAATCAGGCTATATTTCAAGTCGTCTATCAAGTAAACGTTCTCAATGGAACGTGTGTCATCCTTAACTACCTTACCAACCCCAATGATTTCACCTTTCTTTCTATTTCCAAAGGAGACATTTCCTCCTTTGAGGTTCTCAAGTGAAAGGAAATGTTCCTTGTTCCAGTCATGTGTTTTGAGAAGCCATTATCCATGTACCATATTTGACTACTCCCTTTCACTTAAACCTACAAAATCAAATAAAGGGTTAGTCTTAAGAACCATAACTAGTTTGGGTCCCTTTCGATAAGAAAAAGGATGAATTAAGTTCCTTTTAGCCCAATATGGTAGCCACTTTTTTCTTTCGAACAATTTTTTTTTTCTTTTGATTGGCCTACTCTTTTGCATTGCATTCAATTTTGTAGTGACCAGTCTTACCACAGTGGGTACAAATTTTGTTCTCAGGAAGTCTAAGGTACTTGCTTTTGGGATCCCATTTAAGCAGTTGACTCCCAAAGCCAAGTCCTCTTCTGTTGCTACTATGATTTTCTTGTAGCCATGTTAAGGCATCAAAGGATTTATTCCACTTGCAGGTTCTGTCCAGTTCATGCTTAACCTTACCAAGTTCCTCCTTCAACACTCTTATCTGTTCATCTTTCTTATACAACTCATCCTTTAGTCTGCCTACATTTTCTTCTAAGATGAGTTGAGAGTTGTCAGTTGTCTTCTTACTGGTTCCTAGTTTCAGCTTTAAATTTTCAGATTTTAACTCTAGGAAAATTGTTTCAAGTGGATGAACCCGGTTCTTCAGAGTAGTGGTTTCACTCACAAATTCACTTACTCTGAGCTCCAGGTTCTTACACTTTTCTTTTGATATTACACACTCCTTAGACAGCTGTTCCTTCTCTTTATTTATTTCTTCAGAATCATCAATGAAATCAAGTAATAGTTCAAAGAGTTTTTCTTTAGATAAGAACTTAATATTATTTTTGAGATGAGATATACTTACCTCTGATTCCACATCTGATTCACCAATATCCATGAGCGCTTGTTCATCTCCATCTCCATCTTCATCATTTGATTCGCCATCTGAGCTTTCTCCCCAAGCAGCAACCATAGCTTTTGTTGATGTTTTCTCGGGATGAACCAGTTCCTTCTTCCGGTTCCTTCTTTCAGATCTTTCCCTTTTCCATTCCACTTCCCACTAAGGAAAGTTCTTGATGTGATGATCAGTTTTTCCAAATTTATAGCATCCCTCGTTGGTGGGTTTTTCCGAGGCCTTTGCCTTGTTGTAGTTTCCACCTCTTCAGATGCCTTTTTTCTTAATGAGTAGTTTCTGAATTCCTTGGTGATCATAGTCATCTCATCTTCCTCCAGTTCTGCTCCCTCAGTGATTCTAAGTGCCAGGCTTCTTTCCTTCTTGGGAGCATCCATCTTCATTGTCTACCTTCTAAGTTCATAGGCAGTGAGATTTCCAATTAGCCCATCCAACCTGAGGGTTGCTATGTTCTTGGATTCCTGAATAGCAGTGATCTTACTTTCCCAAGAGATTGGAAAAAACCTTGTCAAAATATTTTCAACCTTGTCTTCTTCAAGAATAATCCTTCCAAGAGACTTTAGTTCATTTGTCAGAGTAGTGAACCTAGTGTACATATCTTGGCCTTCATAGAGAAATTCTCATGTTGAGAGTATAGTAATGTACCTCTGGATCTTTCCACTTGTGCAGCCCCTTCATGAGCCACTTGCAGAGTGTCCCAAATTTCCTTGGCACTAGTGCAGCTTTGAATCCTATTGTACTCTTCTGGACCAAGTCCACACACAAGCCACTTCTTGGCTTTTGCATTCTTTTCCCATTTTCTCAAATCTTCAGTAGTGCAGTCAGCTCTTGTCTTTGGCACTTCTAATCCTTCGGCAGTCTTCTTCATGGTGGACAGAGGGCCGTCAGTGACTATGTCCCATAGTTCATAGTCTTCCCCAATTAAGTGATCCTTCATCATGTTCTTCCACCAGGAGTAATACAGGCCATTGAAGAGTGGTGGCCTAGCAGTTGATTGTCATTCCCAGTTCCCAGGTGCTGCACTCATTTTGATCCTTTCCTAAGGTGTTAGCCTCTTCAAGGATAACCTTCTCTAATACCAATTTATGTTCCAAATGTCAATACCACACAAGAGAGGGGTAATTTGTGTGGTGTCCAATTTTTGCGTGCAGCAGTTATAGAAGAACCGGTTCTTCTATGTGTTCCAAATCCTACAGTTTGCGGAATAATAAATGCAGAATTTAAAGAACACAGCGATTTTACATGGAAAACACCTGGCTCAAAAGATGAAAAAACATGACCTACTTCCCGGTAGGATTTTCCCGAACTCTTCACTAAATCAATGAGCCAAACAGCATTTATAAAATAAACTCTTTTGTAAACCTAAGGAGTAACTCTAATACCCTCGTGGAAAACTAGCCTCTAGCTATTTGCGACAAGATTCAACTTTACTCTAACTTGAACACTCAGTACCTATTACAATTGCTTCTAGATAAAACTAAAAGGTACAATTTGAAATCACCTACTACAAATAAACTAAACTAAAAAACACAGATAGAATTGGTTCTTCAAGCTGGTTCAAGTAGCTTCGGAGTCGCACGCTCAATTCTCACATGAACTGCTTGCAAAATTACTTTGGTGATTTTTCTCTCAATTGTTGTTTTGCTTCTGCATTTGTGTGTACCTATTGAATAAGAACACTGAACAATATATAGGATTAGTGGACAAAGAGATACACTAGAATTCGGATGCTACTCTTCCTTGGTGGAAGAGTTCTATTTGATCTCAACTCCCTGAATCCTCCCTTATCTTGATTATGTTCTTACTGGATAAGGAGTCCATCTCCTTATCAATTTGCAACCTTTTCGATCAGGAGATATCTCTTTAGATCACAGATTTCGTTTATCTCCTGCTTGTGCACCTCACGTGCCCTTAACTCTGCATATGTCTATGTCTCCAGTGATGGGCCTGGTTCAACTCTGAGTTCCTTTTTCAATCTTCAAAACCATTCATCTTCTTGATCCAACAAGTTGTGATCGGGCCTTAATCCAGTTTCTATAATAGATCATAAGTATGAAATTGTAAAGTAAAAGTTTTTCTAAGGCATGGAACATATGGTAAGAAAAATACTCCTTTCAATAGATTATGCATGCGTACATGTTTTTCCGTTGGGTATCGAGTAATCTACATGGACACAATTCATTCGACCGTTTGGCCCTTTACAAAATTTACCTATCGAGACCCTGTTGACACGAAGTATTTTCCTTGTAATCATCCGATGGTGATGACCCTCAGTATTCAAGGTTGATGGTAAAGAAGCCCCAGATACTGTTAAATTTCTCTAGTTAGCACGAACAATGGTTGCCTCATCAAAAACCTCGCCGGAAAAACCCATTAGGGACAAAACCCGTCTTAGGGAAAAAGAGTGCAACGCGTGCTTTCAGACCTAAGGACTTCGTGTTTAGAGAATCCTTCAAGATCTTCGATCGAACACCTGCAGATGGTTAGTATAAAATATAAATGAAAATGGAGAAGTTCATACCTTATCAATAAATCGTTTGAGGAGTGATATTTTTTGATTATTTGGTAATTATTCGCCGTTCATCGAGCCAAGTTTGTAGGATCCCTTTACGACAATGTCGAGGATATGATACAGTCCTTGCCAATTCAAGCCAAGTTTTCCTTCATTAGGATGTCGAGTATTGACGGTGACCTTTCTCAGAACTAGGTCCCCGATTTTAAAGTGTCAAAGATTGGCTCTTCGGTTGTAGTACATATTGATCCGCTGCTTTTGTGCGGCCATCAGAACGAGGGAATCTTACCTCTTTTCATACAACAATTCGAGGCTTGTATTCATAGCCTCGTGATTTGACTGTTCTGTTGCATATCGAAACCTGACGCTTGGTTCCTCGACTTCGACCGAGATCAGAGCTTCGGCGCTGTAGACTAAAGAGAACGGTGTTTCCCCCGTACTGGATTTTGACGTTGTTTGATATGCCCAAAGGACTTCAGGCAATACTTCTCTCCATTTTCCCTTAGTGTCGTTCAATCTTTACTTTAGATTTTGAATGATGGTCTTGTTTGTCGATTCGGCCTGACCGTTCTCACTAGGATGATATGGCATCGACAAGATCCTTTTTATTTTGAGGTCTTCGAGAAACTTTGTTATTTTGCTGCCGATGAATTACTTTCTATTGTCACATACGATATCGACAGGCACCCTGAATAGCCATATAAAGTGGTCCCAGATCAAGTCTATAACTTATTTTTCTCGTACTTTCTCGAAGGCATGTGCTTCAACCCACTTAGAGAAATAGTCTGTCATAAATAAAATGAATTTAGCTTTACCTGGTGCCGATGGTAGAGGGCCGGCGATATCCATTCCCTATTTCATGAATGGCCACGGGGATAGGGCTGAATGGAGTTGTTCTCTAGGTTGGTGGATCATCGATGCATATATTTGGCACAGGTCGCACTTTTGAACGAATTCCTTAGTATCCTTTTCCATATTGGCCCAATAGTATCCTGCTTTGATGAATTTGTGAACTAATGATTCGGCACCAGAATGATTTCTGCAAGTGCCCTCGTGAATTTCCCGTAGGACGTAATCGGTGTCTCCGGGACCCAAACATATTGCCAGCGGTCCATCGAACATCCTTCTATATAGTGTTCCATCTTCAGCCAATGTGAATCGTGCGACATTCGTACGTAGAGTCCTTGATTCCTTAGGATACGATGGAAGCTTCCCATTTTTTAGGTACTCGATATATTTATTCCTCCAATCTCAGGTTAGGCACGTGGAGTTTATTTCAATGTGGCATTCTTCGATCACTGACTTTGAAAGTTGTATGACAGTCCCCAAGCTAATTTCGCCGTCTTCAACCGATGACCCCAAATTTGAAAGGGCATCGGCCTCACTATTTTGTTCTCGAGGTACATGTTGTAGGGTCCATTCTTTAAACTGATGTAGTGTCACATGTAGTTTGCATAAGTACCTCTCATTCGATCTTCTCGAACCTCGAAGGTTTTGTTGACTTGGTTTACCACAAGTAAGGAGACACATTGGCCTCGATGATCTCTGCTCCCAAACTCTTAGCTAGCTCGAGATATGCAATCATGGCCTCATACGCGGCCTCATTGTTAGTCAACTTGGAAGTTTTGATAGATTGTCTAATTGTGTTACCCGTGGGCGACTTCAAAACGATTCCTAGCCAGGACCCCTTCATGTTCGAAGCGTCTTCTGTGAAAAGGGTCCAAACCCCCGAAGATGTACCCATTTTTAATAATAGTTCCTTTACGATCTCGGGTACGAGGGCTGGCGTGAAGTCGGCCACGAAGTCTGCTAAGATTTGAGACTTAATGGTTGTTTGGGATACTCGATATCATACCCACTGATTTCGACGGCCCTAGTGGGCCAATCGGCCCGAGAGTTTGGGCTTATGCAAAACATTGCGAAGAGGATAAGTGGTCACCGCACAAATTGGCTGACATTGAAAATATGGTTTTAATTTCCTAGAGTCGCTTACTAGAGAAAGCGCCAATTTTTCTAAGTGTGGGTACTGTGTCTCGGCCTCACCTAATGTTCAACTAACATAGTAAACAGGAAACTACGTACCTTGCTCCTCTCGAACTAGGACCCCACTTACCGCGACTTCTGAGACTGCTAAGTATATGTAGAGTTGCTCGTCAGCTTTTGGAGTATGAAGTTGTGGTGGGATTGAGAGGTACCGCTTAAATTCTTCCAATGCTTATTGGCATTCCGGGGTCCAAGCAAAATTGTTCTTCTTTTTGAGCAGTGAGAAAAACTATGACTTCTGTCTAAAGACCTCGAGATGAACCGACCTAAGGTATCCGCCCTGTTAATCTTTGTACGGCCTAAACACTGTCCACGGATGTGATGTCTTTGATTTTCTTAATATTATCGGGATTGATCTCGAACCTCCGATTTGACACCATAATGACGAGGAACTTGCCCGAACCGACCCCGAATGCACATTTCCCCGGATTGGGCTTCATGTTATATTTTCTTAATATATTGAAGGTTTCCTGAAAATGTGTTAAATAGTCCTCTGCGCTCAGGGATTTAACTAGCATATCGTTAATATAGACCTTCATTGATTTACCTATTTTTTCTTCGAACAATAGGTTTACTAGGCGTTTGTCACGACCCAAAACCTGGTTCAGGTCGTGATGGCACCTAACGGCGAGGTTAGGCAAGCCAACATATAAATCCCGAGGAGTTACTATCCCAGAACTCGATATTCCAGTTATTTACAATTTATAACAAATAAAATGCGAAATGTAGCAGCGATATGAGGTGAGGCCGTAGATACAAGCTGAACCACAGCTAGGCCAAATATG